>CM023449.1:6306023-6438523 GCA_013339765.2 Haemaphysalis longicornis | reverse complement strand
AGCACGCATTTCAAGCAGCTTAGGTGACTATTTGTTGTACTGCGATCGTGCAGTAAGCGTCGCCCGAGTTTCCACAGTAGCTCACGTCTAGCAATTGCATTTCGTAGACGGAAAAGCGTTCGCAGATGCGTAACCGCTGTGCTTGTTCGCCCAGCGCAAAAAAGTGCTTCCCGCGCCCTAGTTTTACGCTGTACGGTAAAAATATCAGTTGATTTTATTTCCTTAGTACCTATATTGACTTCGCTGACTCTTCTCCCGCCTTCAAGAGGCCTTATATTTTCCTACTGGCATACCAGTCAGCGAAGCGTCGCATGTGCGCTTGTGCAGCACTTGTGTGAAGCGAACTTGACTTGGAGCTAGATACAGTGTACAAACAAACCAAGTAAAGAAAGCATTCACAAACGTGTCCTGGCTTCGTTTCAACTAAGCGAACGAATTGCGACCAAGCAATTTTTTTTTAACCTCCTTGATTGCGACGACCTGCCGGCGGCCGGCGGACGAAACGCTGGGCCGACTGACTCTGTCGGCCGGGGAGCCGTGCAGTAGCGCAGCCGTGGCGCAGCCAATTGCCAGCTCATCCCCTCCTGACGTCACACGAAAACGCCACAGAAAATGGGCGAGCGTAAAGAGAGGAGGACGGCATTTTCGAATTATTCGACTAAATAAAATCGCGTAAACGCGCCTAGAGTGGTCGAAACATGGCCTGGGGACTCCGGACTACAATTTGCGCTAGTAATCCCGCAATGTTTACATATCACTTCAGTGTCCCTTTAAGGATTCGAGCTAAAACAGAACAAAAAGATGGTGTCGTTCGGTGAATTCTGTCATTAAACAGAATAAAGCTTCTGGAGTGGGAGGACGCTCGGGTGAAAAGAAAGAAGCAGCAGCAGGGCTGCCTTTTTAAAAAAAGTGCGTCGCTCCCCGAGTGCGTCCTGTTTCACAATCATCCTCATCATGACGCGAAGTCATCAATGTCGTCATCGAGTAGTACCGTGGACCGCGATCACCATAGCCAGCCATCACCACAAGCGTTGTCTGAGTACACTCATCACTCTAAGAAAGACGGCCGGACTTAAGCGTTCCCAAAAGACGATATCGCAACAACAAAACAAACAAACATTTTGCAAACGCTTATTCCTTTGGCAACATCCACCGAAGTCGAGGATTAAAATGATTTTACGACAAAACGTGGTGCTTGAAGGACGAGTAGTACGAGCGGCATCAGCGACACAGGTGTGCGGCGTCGAGTTGCGTCAACAGTCTGGCGTCGTGACGTTTATTGGCTGGGGTTGCCTAGACCATGACGAGTTGAGGGGAGGGGTGTCAAAGGACGTTGCAGCCACGGAGGGTTGCAGCTCTAATCGCCCTTCGTTGACAGCCTTCGCGGTTGCACTGAGGGCCGGATCGATAGCCACTGTGCTACAACGGAGGTTATCAGAGCGGAATGCAAGTGGTGAGGGGGAGACTTCATGGCTTAACACGCACGGACCCGTTTCGCGCGAAATTCAGTCTGCACATCACATCAGCGATCAGGTGCCGGAGAGAGCCAGCGTTTGTCGTAAAACAAACAGCCACGTGGTAAAAGCCAACAACTGATACAGGCGACTCGAAGCACCGTTAGAAGATTGTCGTTGGTGGAGCGGACAGCTGATGGAATAACCGCACAAAATTTCAATTGGCCCATCGCCCCTGATTGTCGCGTAAATTCACTGGATAACGAGTGTCGGGGTCGATTCCCAGGCGAGGCTGGTGGCTCCTTGTTTAGTAGGTAGGCGAAGGTGCCGTGTGGACGAAATATGGTTCTCACATTTAAGAACTCCGTGTGGTTTCAATTAACCTGCAGACATCGTAAATTGCATTCGGTCATAACCTCTGCACGCCAAACCCCATTTTGAATATTTTCAGGCGGCACGTTTTAGTGACACATTGTGCAAATAGCCTGACGTTACTTCTGTCGCTGCAGAAAATTGGCGCCCCGTGTAAAGAGTAAGTAATAAACAAATTTGAGCTGTTTGGGGAATTGAGCACGAAACTACCAGAGAAAGAGCCCAGTTCGTAACGACTGCGCTATTTCCTCACGTGGCCAGCGGAGAAAAAAAGTTAGACCGGTCAATGCCGCACAACAAATGAACGTTGCGGTACGTGGGTAGAACACGTTCACCCCAGCCACGCAGAACTCTGAATCCGGGAAAGGTATGGTGTGTGTCACCAGTCTGTGCGTTGACGTATTTCGCGCAAAAATGCGAAGCAAAAGACAAGAAAGACACGGAAAACACGGTGTAGCAGTAAGAGAGGCCAGCGGAGGTAATTCGCGACAATAGACAAAGACAGGAAATCGAAGTAAAAGACTTAAATACAATAGAGCACTCATTAAATCGTTGATAAGTATAGCCAGGTCTACAAAGCACGTAAGCATATGTAAGTGCACCAATAAATACTGCGAACCCCATCTGCCGTACGCGGCGATTATCATGCGAGGAAGCTCAACAGCTCTGCTCAAACATTTTTGCTGTCGCATTTGCAATTACGACTCGGATATTTGTTTTTCCAGTAAGGTTATAATGTTTAAGTACGCCGACGTGGACGTGGACAACAGAATGGTGATGCCAGTACTTCCCAAGTATATTTGTAAGGTCACCTGGCTTAGGCCGATACCCACATAAAGACACGTGACAGGTATCTACGCTCTAGGTTTTCCATTCCATGAGTGATTGATGGGTCATGTCGGTAAAGTTCTTGCGACGCTATGTTCATTTTGGCGGCCGTCAATCCTTCACGGAGCGAGTGATAGAACGAGCACGGAGCGACAAGTGAACGAGCCGTAATAGTTGCCTTAGTGAGTGAAGAGAGCTGTCTTGCAACCCTGGCGACATTGCCGTGAAGACGGCAAGTAGAAGTGGGGCCCTACAGCAAACTCTGCCTCGACCGACCCCGTGATTCCACTACGCTTATACGTGTAGAACTTCTGCTGGTCTAGTTGCTGAGGTATCGAGATATGCCAACCTTCTCCAGTGGACTTAAGATGGTACGTGTTCGGGGTGGACATACAGACGACACCGGACATCTGTCAATCCCCTTGGAAAATTATTTTCGCCCAAATGACCTTCACTATACGGTCCGTGTGCGGAGCGGCTGTGTGAAACGATCCCGTGCCACCTGCGAATAATCTTTTTTTTTTTTTTTCCTTTCCTCCTCTACATCTTCCCCCAACATGAGGCGTGCGAATTCTTTTGTAGGAATTAAATCATTCACTCATCGTGGGCATGGCATGGGAACCGCTTAAACGCTTGTGAATCGATCCCGCAGCCAGTTCGGGCTGCAAAAGAGGAAGGGATGGAAATGAGGGCGACGAAATGGCGATACTGGTGGAGAACAACAGAAGAAACAGGCAGCCAATTCCGCTGCCTAAGTGAACACACGTAACCGCTGGGATGGTTAGCGCGCTAAGCATATAGAGTGTACGACGGACGTGCGAGCAACACCAGGTTGCGTTCTTCTGTATCCGGGGCAAGATGTGCGAGTCGGGCAGAGCCGCCAGTTAGTGAGGGAGAGGGAGGAACGAGGTGGTCATTAATTGAAAATATTCAGCAAGGAATCTAGCTTCAAGTATTTGTTTGTCTTTTTGAAGCTAACACTACGGAACCTACCGCATGAAATGATTGTCCTCAGAGAACCACTTTAAGCGCATAGCTGCACGTCAACAGCAGTATACGGCAGGTCGAAGTTGATTGAGGTTATCCCATTGTGAATTTTTTTTCGCTCTGCCTGTGTGTTCTATCAAGCTGTTACATTGGTGAAGGTGTCCCAGAACCTCCCTCCTTCATGTAGTGGCAGTGTGGTGAACCAGCGGCTTGCAGGAGAGTTGCCGACGTTTCGATAGAATAAGAGCCTAGAGCATAAATTCGCTATTTTAATGCTTGGCGAGAAGACAACCGTGATGATACAGGAGCAGCACCCTGGCGCGCTTAGAGCACGACAACTGAACGAGTAGAGCAACTCTCTCAGACGAGCACTCAATCGGCTCAGCGAAGAGCGAAAATTCCCAACCAGAAGTCCCAACCGCCCAACACCCTTTAAGCACGTAGCGCACGTCCCTAAAACGTACAGATACACAAAACAACCTCCACAGGTCAAGTGATGCATTCCGCAGAAGCGGTGCATGCTGAGAAGGAGCGATGCGACAAAGTACGGGTCCAACGGACGCCAGAGTCCAACACACACAAACAAAAGCATTCATGCAGAGCCGCAGAGGATATGAGTGAGACGCCGCTGCCGTGAACGGCCGCTCCGGCAGGCACCTGCATGTTCGAGAGGGTTCTCGCCGCGCCGTGATCTCAAAGTCGCATAAGCGCTGCAATTGTATTCCTCTCCCGGCCCCAAGCTATGCGGCAAAGCATCAAGGCGCACCGTCGTGCTGTGCGGTGTCGAGGCGTGCGCGCTGCGTCAACCCACGCATCCACACAGTCGATTCGTAGCAAAGCCGCTGTTTTGCTTTAGGAGATGCGTGTTTCGTAGGGCTCATCCACGCAGTAGCAAGTGTATCCGATGTTACTGGGTACCGTGGTTGTGGAAATACAATGATTGATGGCCTCAGAAATTTTCCCCTGTTCTACGGGCAGACTTATTACGAGTGTTGAGATGCAACGCGATGAGGGCACCAGGATCATAGGCCTGATAAGGTGTCGGCACCCTTCGCCAGACAGGCCTCATCGCATGCATCGCACCAGGATCAGACAGGGCAGTGCGCCGACTCCGAAATTGCTGTAACGTGGCTCATATGCCTCAACACGAATGTCAGCAACGGCGGGTATTATGAGCATACTTCCCATAGCATCAGAATTGCACTTGAGTAACCCGAAGATTTAGCCTTTGTTCGTCCTTACTTGCAGCAACCATTAGCACCCAGAGACTCTAACCTGTCCTGAAAGCAAACTGGTTTGAATCACGGGATTACACTGGACTAGTCAACCAGCTTTATGACCCCGGCGAGGCCATGTCTCAAAGAGAATGGCAGTAGTGATGGTAGGCCGCGCCTAACAGTTAGCGACGTTGAAACAGTTCAGATTTGTCAGACGGAAACGGGCTTTCCTTGTCGTATGCGATGCATACTGAAAAGCTAATTGGAGGTTTCTGAGATATAGTTCATGTCGTCCGGAAGAGGATAGTTTGAAGGCGCCACAACAGGACCACATTAATTGTCCCCGGGTACCCGACGTCCCTGTAGAACTACGGAAGATACGGCATGGACCTGTGGCTTCAGGTTTTCTCAAGGAGGCCGTCAGAAGCAATACTTATAAAGTTTTCGGCTCCATGGCCTGACTTGGTTGTTCTTCGGGCGTTTGACTATGAAATGAAGTTGGCCACTATCAACACATAGCCGCACGCCTCGCAAGGATAGTAGAGTACACTCGGATTAAGGTTGAGACTCGGATTAAAGATTAAAACCCGGATTAAGGTTCAGAGAGCGCTCAGAATGAGAAGATAGCAAAGAGGGACGGCTAAGCGACACCAAGCGATGCGGTCGTTTCCTTCGTTCGTATACTGTCGACGCAGATAACGCAATACAGAGGTATTCCCACTGCCACGCTTACGCTCTCTGAGCATTTCCTCTCCTCCTGGTGACAGATCTACGCAAGCTGCCAGTAGGCATGCATGTAAGTCGATAGTATCCTCACTCGGCGAATCTATAATGGTGTACAATATTCTTTTAACTGAGAAGATAGCTGTCTTTGAGCGACTTATCGGCTGCTTCTAGAAGATCGAAATGGGTTGCCACTAAGCAGGGAAGGCGTAAGTATTCCTACCCGCTCCGGCGGCCCACCCCGAACGTCTCGTGCATGTATAGATGGTATTCACTGAAACGTTTAGCGAGCGATTTCTTAACTTGAGAACACTGAAAACCCCCATAACAGCGCCTGCTGTGCTTGCGCATGCGCCTGGCTGCCGCAACTCGCAGAATCAAGAAATAGCATGCATCGTCTGCCGCCTTTCAACCCGACTCTCGGCGATAGCTTCAACATATAATGTACTGACATTATGCGCTGACTTTGAACTTGCCATCGAGTGATTCGTATCCCGGAGACTGAAGCGGCGGCTGCGAAAGTACGCGCCACAGTGCGCACGAGGCCGACGCTGGAGTTGCCTGCGACCACGAGTGTCGCCACAAATGCCTTCTAATGCGCGTTCGAGTAAAAAAATAATGCTGGTTTCGAAGAAATGTTTCACGCGTACACCGATATTTCACGCATACGATAGTAGCGTAGTAGCTAGTGCATGTGAGGCCGTCTGCCGAGCTCCGCCGTGCTCGCACTGCCCAGCTGGTACAAGCGACCTTTGAAGAAATCTCATAGGTTTGGCTTCTGTTGTTGTCCTTTAACAGGTGACAGACCTTGAGCGGCAATTGGGCTTTCACTTGCATACGCAGGCGACTTGGTCTATTACGACGCAGTTCTATGCATACGTAGACTCTGAAGTTTTTATCGCTATACCTAGTAGTGCGACAATTTCAACGATGTCAGATGATACTCAAGATCGTAGGGTGCTGCACGTAACAATAGTTTCCATCGAGGTATTACTCCGCGTTCCGTGGGGCACAGTTGGAAGATAAAACAGCTCGCTGTTGTCATGTGTTGTGCTTTATCGGGCGCCACGACCGACAAGTTCTGCCATTCGTGGAGCCCGATGTAACCAGAGCGACATCGCCATAGCAACACAGACCCTTCGGCAACAGCATGGCGGCGCACACGCATGGTTTGCCGCCATGCGTACCACGCCACGTGAATACAACTTAAAGAGCGCTTAGAGGGAGCAGCTAGGCCCGCCTTAAGCAAGGTTGCGCACCGCACATGCCACTACTGGCCTCTGTTTCGGTCTCTGAAACTCTCATTATCCGCTCGAAGTGCAAAATGGGTTAGGCCCGAAGAAAAGCCACACCTTAATATTGCGGATGCAGTCTGAGCTTATGTTCGTCCTGACGAAATGCAGCAGAAAGTTCAGGGAAGCGCTCTAATGCACGGAAGGATGTGAAGTCACTGGCCTGGCCACCGCCAAGCGGGATTCAGTCATTCACTCCAACTGTTCAGGTTACTTCGATAGGCCCCATGTGTCACGCTTTTGAAGCAAAGCTTTCGACCTCTACCAGCCAACGGTTTTTACGTGACGTGCGGGTTAAGAAACTCCCAAGACGAGCAGAGAGTAAATGGCGCGCTATTGTAGATGGCGCGGAGTGTAGATGGCGCGCGAGTGTAGCGTGCTATTACGTATAGCGTTCCCCGTGCTCCACCCCGGCGGCCGCGTTGGCGGCATAGAGTTTCTTAGTAGTATACTTGAGAGGAAACTGCGCCTGGTAATTCATGTCGTCGTGGGTGGTTTATGAGAAGACCACCCCCCCCTTTTTGGCTTGGGCTTGGCATGTCAATTGGATTCGGATGCCGTTTTGGGGATTTGCTTTCTTCAATATGCATTAACACGTCTACGAGCTACGAGGAAGCCGTAATCCTCCTTTTTCTGTGGCATCCGTGTACGGTTTTAAAAGGCAGGAAGTGCGGTGATCGCACGTGACGTTGGTCATACCGCAGTCGAAGGACGTATGACTGAGCGGGTAATATGCCGCCGCGATAGTTGTAGCTGACGACAAAAGAAACAAAACGTACTTTAACGAAGACAACATACGACAGTACGGGCGCCTGTATCTGTCTGGTCTTGCATTCGTCCATGGACTGTTTAACGCCACGTTTTCTTTTTTCTTCATTTCACGTTCACATTCACATTGTTAAACGGTTGTTAAGGGTCGGTGCAGCAGTTACCGCGAAGGTGAGGTTTTCATAGGCACGCTCAAAAAACTTCCAAAACTCTTCAACAAACTCACTATTTGAAAATAATTGGTTAAAATTAATAAAATGCGAATCTCTATTGAGTTTTGCCAATTAAATATTAACATTGTTTGTGACTACCTACTTGCCTGCAAAAATACGCGGTAGTTCCTTTTTTCTTAGTTTTAAAACAGCCGGGTTTATTTTCCACTTACATCGCGGTTTTGTGGCACTTTCTTTAAATTTGCGGTCACTAAAACATTTCAAACCAAGCGAATCATGAAACTAAGGTGAGCGCTATGATCTAATGGCGGCCCATGACGACACAGACGGCCTTGATGTTAGCCGCATAGACGCTAGCGCCATATTCCTCTTTAGTGTATATTTTAAGAAAACTCTGTGGTTGGTAGGACCCTTCTGTCGCTTTTGTCGTCTGCTTTAGCGACGCAGTTGGGCCTGTTTTGGCGCAGCTTCGCATCCATTGCGCGCTTACTTCGCACGGCTTGAATAACTTGTTGGACAGTACCTTCTGCGTAACCCGGACCCGACGGAATTAAGTGGGCGTACGGCAGAAATACGTTAAGGATTGGTTTGCAGGGCGGGAAAAAACTGTAGAGACCACATAGAGAAATCTGGCCGCTAGAAGAATGCCACCTTTGGTCCACTGCTTGCCACGAATGGGACTGCGTTTTTCTAAATTGGTGAATTATGTTTCAACAGTTATTACAAAAGGTGAAAGGAGCTATGGTTCTAATAAATATGGATTTTTAGAGTTTCGTCAGCTTTCTCGCAATTCTCAAACTTGTAAAACTATTTAATTACAAAGCTATCTGTATAAACGGGAATCACTACGCTCACAGGCCGGATTGTTTCGTTGTCTGCGCTTGTTTCCGCGCGGTGGTGTAGCCCCGAGCTGGCACATCAGGATGGCTAGGTTCCGCTATCTCACCCTTCGAAACATGCTCCTCTCCGTTTTCTTCTAATGACGTTCGGCCGGGCTACAGCGGCCATCGTCCGCCGTTCGAGCCCGGCCATGGCCGACACTGCTGCGTTCGGGACGGCGCCCCGGTGAATCCCTGCTAACAGGTGGAAGAACCTCTGGTTTCACTCTTTCTAAAGCTACGTGTGTGAATTTAAGTCACGTCGCATGTGATATCGTTGTGGAGGTCGTACGCAGCTTTGCTTTCCAACCACCTTCAAAGAGTGTATTGGACCAAATTTTAAAATATTATCTATAGCAATGGTGGTTCAGAACTTATGCTCAGTCGGCGCCCTCAACAAGCATCACGTACCTTGCGAAGGGCACTCTCGAGGACCCCAATATCTCACACAATTTTTTGAGTGATACATTTCGTCGCGCAAGTCATTACGTAAATGATTCTAACGGTACGTTCTCAGCGTATTCTGATGCAGAGGCAACTGAGGCTGCACAAAATGGAAGTTCGCCGCTTCAACTCTCTGTAACTACATATAGGGTTCCAATCAGCGGCACGCATGTTTATGGTAGTCAAGTCATTAGGTCACAAAATAATAATATTTGCTACAGCAAATGTGACAAGAATTAACTTACGAATGCATAAGTAAACATAAAAGCTAAGAACATATACTGAAATTGTGACGTCGCAAATGCTGCCAAACAAATTAAGCTACAGAAATTTTAAAAATGCTCCTTTCTGCCTTATGTGCCAGCTCGGGGAAATGTTTGTCTGGGTTGACAAAGAAATTTCTACGTGTCGATAACCTCGTTTGAGCGTTTATAAACTTCACTGTATACGCGCTACGCATCATCTCGCGATTTGCGCGCAAGCGCGCCTAGCGTCAACAACCACAGATATGCGATTTTTCCGTTTACCGTATGCGCCATATTGCATTTTTATCAAGTGTGTTCCCATAGCCGCAAGTTAGCATCTACCGAACAGACAATGGCTGATATTGCGAACAGGTATACAAGGTAGTCCGCGTCAGCTGCACGTCCGCTGACATTTATACACTGAGCATTGCTGCTTTTTCTTCGCACGTGAAACATGGAAGCGGTAAAGGAACCTTACATCACATCCATACCCATATAGGATTATTTTGTTTTATAGCCCTTCATAGCATAGTATAGTGCGTCCACAGCCAACCATTTTAGTACAGACCGGAAAGACGAGCTTTCATAAGAAGCGTTAGAATGTTATTACTACTGGGCATCCCAGCTATCATGCACCAAATTTTAAAAAAGAGCAATGAGGTTACCAGGAGAAAACCTAGTGCATAACGTTTCAACAACGGTGCAGTAGCGGCTAATAGTTTTTTTTCGTTACTGATAAATTAGTAATCATCATCATCATCACCACCATCATCATCAGCCTATCTACGCCCACTGCAGGGCAAAGGCCTCTCCCATTCATTCTCCAATTACCCTCGGTCCTGTGCCAACTGTGACCAATTTATCCCCCCAAACTTCTTGGTCTCATCTACCCATCTAACTTTCTGCCGCCCCCTGCAACGCTTGCCTTCTCTAGGGATCCACTCTGTTACCCTTAATGACCAGCGGTTATCTTGCCTTCGCATTATATGCCCTGCCCACGTCCATTTCTTCTTCTTAATCTCTACTAATATGTCCTTAAAATTATTAATCAAATCAAATCAAATCAACAATCAAATTTTATTTTCAACAATACAATGTTGAAGGTCACCATGGCATAAAAACTGCTAGACGCAGCTTGACGGGGCCAGAGGGCTCAATATAAACTACAATGACATGCATGCATACAGTGATAATTAAAAACAATAATTAATTATCTAACTCGAAAAGTATTGTCCGAATCAATTAGGAGTCGATGAAGCACTTTAGGTACCCACGAAAGTAATCGAACTGCGGTGTTCTTAGCGATGAACTAATTCCGTAGTCATTTATTCTTCCTGAAAGGAAACCCGCCGAAATATAAAAATACCACGTTACCGTGCTCCCATCCGCCGCATAAACCAGCGCCCTCAAATAGCCTAACTAAAAAGCCACTGCTCTGCCTGTCACACGTACGAAGAGACTTTCATCGCCTTGATTATGTCATGGAAGGAGCAGCTACAGCACGTATTCGCAGGGCGAATGTGAGCAGATAAGGAAGAAATACGGTCAGGATTTCTGTTTTACTTTCTGATTTTAATTCTGGCTCCCTCAAAGGCAGCCTGTTCGAGGGCGCAGCTTTACGATGCGGGCGGGAGCGCCGTCGCGTGGTATTTTTCATATTTCGCGGTGTTTCTTTGTTAGTCAGAAGAAATAAGTACGGAATTAGTTCGTCGCTGAAAACACCGCAGTTAGATTTCTCTCGTGGGTACCTACAAGTGCCTCATACAACTGTAATGATTTCGACAATACTTTTCGAGTTTGATAATGACTTACAATAACTTCATTAAATGGCATGAACAAAAACGTATTCTTGCCGCTACACCATTTCACTGGAAACATTATGCACTAGGTTTCCTTCAGTGTAACGCCAATGCTCTTTTTTTAAATCTTGGTGTATGATAGCTGGGACGCACTGTATATGCAGATTTCTATTTTATTACACGATGGTCACAGCCCTTCGGCTTTTATTTAGTTGCTTTAAGATAGTAACGTAGAAATAGAAAAAAACTAAAGCCATCTGACAGCTTTTTTGGACGAAACGCGTAAACAGGAAATTATAGGAGACAAACGCCAATAAAAAAAGCGCTCAAACAAACTTTTTGTGGGATTTATTGTGTCAAAGTAATCTGTGAACATTGGCACACCATACCTAGGAGCAGATTCAGGCTTCCCTTTATAGCAACCATTCCAAAAAAAAAAAAAAAAATGCGCACCAATCCACCCTGTGAAGGGGGTTGGGAAGAGAAGCTCTGAAAGACACCCACAACGATTACCCATGCGGACGTCACTTGAATTCACGACGTGGCTCTACGATGAGTGAAACCAGAGAAGAGTGAAACGCACCTAACCACACTCTATATTACTTCAAAGAGATATTCTTTGCTAAGGTTAAATCATGCATGATCCATGAATCGTGTTTGGGTCGTTTTGTTGGTGAAGTAGATGAGTGGGAACTTTTCTCTTGTAAAAGTAAAGGAAGCTCAAACCTGGTGTTACACGATCGCAGTTCTCCTCCTTCTCTGCCGCCGCCGACGGAGGCGACCAGATGGGCTCTAGAGACGTAGGAGAACTATGATGCCACGCGTTGGTGTGAGCTTCCTTTAATTTTAGTGACTGCTGCGACATGAGCAAGGCGCGCACACGCCCGCTACACTTGCCGTGGGCAGAGCGTACAGCGGCAAGAAAGGTCGCGTGACGCTATCACGTGGCATTCAGCGAGAACGCGGGGGTAAACCCGCAGATGTGCTCGGTGAGTGCACATCTGTCGCCCCCGTCTCCACACGGGCTCGTAGCTCCATCAGTAGGACAACGGGCTCTCACTCCGTGCCCGGGAAGTCACTCTCGCTAATTCGTCCAACGCTCGTCTTTACAGGTTCAGATTCCTTGCAGTGTCACTTTGTCGCCTGTGGCTAGGTGTTGCCTTCACCGGTGCTTCTTTTATTTGTTCGTGGGAGCCATTTCCTAACGCCGAGGCAACAGTTGACAGCAACGCTCGCGACGGAACCCATTGGGAGTAGAGGTAAAAATCTTCGCTTTAAAAAATTGTCCTTTCTTTCCCTTTCAAAATCCCCTCCCCAATCGAGCCACGTACTATTCCTTCCTTCCTTCCTTCCGCTCTCGCGATGCGCCGGCACCAGAGACCGTCACGGCGAGAAACGCGTTTTGAAAGGCCAGCCATGCCGATGATGGCCTGCCTGCCAACAATATGGCCGCGCCTAGGACCCCGCTGTGTAAACCGTCTATATGCTGCGGCAACAACGTCAAATTTTCGTGCAATCCCCTACCTGGCAACGTAGAACGCCTGCGCAAGGTGTCGTAGCCCAAATATTCCCCTACTCGGCCTCCTTAAAAGATAGACAACCGATTTTTGTCGAGTGTATTTTCTCTATCCCAAGTAAAATGGCCGCACTTAAATCAATGTAACCAGAAACGGTTTCGCCGACAACGCCCCAGAAATTTGTAAATTGAAATTTTTGTATCTAGCCAAAAAGAACGCTAGCAGCCATTACAGTGAACTGCGTGGCATCATACTTTTAACTGTACCCGATATGAAAAGAGACATTTAAAACCTTATTCCCTGCTAAAAAAATAAATTGCAGTCTATTCCATGCCTCTGTGCAGATTTTTGCTTCACGCATTGAAACCGACAGAGTTCGGCAGACACGTAGGGTAGTGTAACGTTTTCACACTACATTCCGCCACCTTTCGGACTTCAGAAAAGTCTAGCGTGAATGAAAATTAGTTCTGCATGTTTATTTGAAAATTCGTTGCGGTTACCCCACTATATAAAACGCTGGATTTCGTATGAGCTAGAGCCCCTGCACTCACCAAAATCGGCTGTATGTCCCTTTAAATAGCTAAAGGTTAGAGACATCACTTCTGCGCGATCAAACGATCCCGCCAACTCCCGAGAAGACGGAGTATACGAACACAATGCGGGAAACTTTTGAATTATATCAACACAGTTTCTGCCAAGCCATGCTGTAGGCTGCTGCGTGGGCGTGTCGACAAAGTTTTGGCGTCCCAGAGCGGTAGCGGAGTGCTCTGCAATATCAGTTTACCACAGGGCGTTGGAGCCGAGCAGGCCAAGCAGCGGGTTTCGCTAAAAGCGAGCGCTCTTGTCGCCCTGGCGCCTTTTATTCGAGCATTCAAACCAGAGTGACCGATCGCCCAGCTGTTTGCTTCGACGAAACTGCAGCGCGACGTGGGCTGGGACCGTTGCGGAGCCTAAGCTCGATTTCCCTCTTCTGTCACACTGACCGAAGGTGACACCCCGAGAGGCTTTGAGCGGGAAATGGATTTTAAGCGCACCAGCACTTTAGGCCTGCTTGTCGTCCTAGCTCGCTCGCTCGACCCAGGTATATAGAGAGAACCAAGGCGGCGTCCCAGGGTAACGCTGTGGTTGGCGGCGTACCCCAGAGGCTTGGAAAGCCAAGCGGTTTATATAGTCATAAGCGTTCGAAAACTCATGAAACTATGGCGCTTGTGATACACCCTTCCCGTTGCTTAGCGCAAAGAAACCTATGGTACATTTGAGGAAAAATATGGTAATTAACCGCCAGCGCCGCGTTTCCTTAGTTAAGGACGCCGTTGGGTTGGTTTTTACGATAGTAAACGCAATGTGGCAGTGCAACGCCGGCACGTGCGGGGAGAAAAGCACAAGAGAACAGAAGTCCTGCTGGCGCAGTTTTTAGGCAGGGGGTGCGCGAGCACTGCTGAGGCGGGAAATTTGATTTCCTTGGGGTGGTAGCAGTAAGCGGATAACGGCGGTACAGCCCTTTATGGCGAATCACTGCTCTGCACTTCCGAAAGCTTTCGCATTGAGTGGAACGGCTTTAATTTTTTTTGTGTGTGTGCACGAGCAGGCGTTGTGTAACCTCTGGGTGAGAGCGAAATATGGAGGGAATAATGAGGCGTATAATATTTTTTCCGCTTTTTGTACGATCACACGCTCAGTTCATCCGCTCTCAGAATACTAAGCGCTTTTTGGGTAGTTTTTGACTCGATTGCCTTTCTTTCTGGCCTCTGCAATTGGTTTAGTGCCACCTAATTTGTACATAGAATTGCATTTGTGTTTACACCTCGGTGCGTTTTTTTTATTTTTTTTGCTTTATTATTTTCTCCTTATAACGTACTCACCTATTTATTTTATTTTATCGCCTTCAGCCTTCTTTTCCATAGTTGGTGGTAAGTTTATCCGGCTAGTACTCTTTACCTCCTTTCTTCTTTTCTCGTCCCTCCTCCCCACCCCACAGCCCCTCTGTTCTTCGTGATTTCTGCTAACCCGTTCTCTCCCCCCCCCTTTCCTTCTTTTTTTGCACGAAGTCAAACCCGGCTATAACGAACCCGGATAGAGCGAATTAGCTATATATCGAACAAAAATAATTAGTTAGAAATACATAGGAAACATATCTTATAACGGTTCACATCCGATATATCGAACTCTGCGCGCCTAGATGGCCGCCGAAATCTGCCGGAGTGGCGATTGAGATGTGGATTGGCCGCGACCACGGAGCAAGATTTCTTCTTGGCGACATGACGCCCGACCTTTTCGTCCGGGACTCACGAAGGAACCCGCGCAGCCTCCAAACCAAGACCAGCCGATGAACCGGGAAGAGCCCCTGAAAGCCGTCCTTATAATGAATCGCTCGGCAGTCAATGTTCCGCCGCTTCTTGATTGGAGGCCGCGGACTCAAACTGGTGCTAATGTTTCGTGTAGAGAATGATATTAGTTGAAGCCGCGAAAGTCAAAAATCCCCGATTTTTTCTTTGCAAAATAGGCTTCAGGCTTCTTTTTCTTCAATAAATGGATTATTTTGCTATGGTAACGCTAATTTACTATGTTCCTTCTGCATGAGGCGATGGGGGAATTTGGGGGAGCGGAGCTCCCACGGATGCGAACTTGTAACGATAAGTTCGTTATAGGCGGGTTCGGCTTTCGAACTATTGGATATATCGAACTTCGGTCTTATTCGCTTAAACGGGTTTGACTGTACTCCTTCTTCTTTAACACCTCTTCTTTCTTTCTGTCTTCCTTCATTCTTTCAGTTCTGCTGCTTCATTTTCTTCACCATTCATTGTTTCCGTCCTTTCTGTATTTATCGCCAATCCGTCATTCAAAGAAAAGAGCGAGATTGAAGCTCTTTCTCCGTTTATTTCCTCCCAGCTTGCTCCCTTCTCATTAGTCCCTAGCCACCTCCACGCATTCCTGCCTACTTCCCTTCCCAAACCTTTCAGCCTGTTTCCTTTCCCCGTTTAAGTTTCTTCTTCGTGACCTGGTTCTTTCATTCATGTTTACCTCTCTTCCCGATCCTGATTTTCCCTTAATTTTGTGGCTTCTTTCCTTCCGAAAGAATACAACACCCGTTTTCATTCGGCTCCCTATTTTTACAAGCTAAGCACGACAAGGCTATCGCACGGATACAGAACGTCACAAAAATTCGCCGAGTATTGTTCGCTTCGCTGAAAGGAGATTGCAGCATGCCCTCTGAAAGAGTTAGCGCTCCCAACGACCGTTGCACGTGCCGTCCCTCCGTATCTCGGCGGTCACCGTTGCGTTTTCTCGTTCTCCTCCTCTTTTTCTTCTTTCCTGCTTTGCTGCCCACACTCGCTTACACACCCTCTCTCTTCCCTACTCTTCACTACCCCAGCCTTGTTTAATTCCTTCCCCCTGTCTCTGCAGTTCCGTTCTCTTTTAAAAGGGGATCCCTCAGGCCAGGACCCGATATGTCTTGCCCGCCGCTTCAACCGTCCGCCATCCGAAGCGGGTCGGACAGGGATGAGCTGGACAGGGCGCGACTCGTGACCTAGGGAGAGTTGAACGTATTCGGTGTGGGGAGAGGGTGGGAGGGGCATTCCCCACATCATGTGGAACAAGTTGCCCTCCGCGCTGCAGAAGGGGCAGCTAGGGGAGGTAATTTGTGCGGAGTGGTTGCGGACCTTTCAGGGTGGGGAAAGGTAGTCGTTGGAAAGACAGTAGGGATGAGCCTGCTCAATAGGTAGGTGTGGCTGGGGTGGGGGAAGGGTGCGTTGGAATAGAAGTAGATACTGAGACGTTTCTGCATATGTCAGGAGGGGAATAATATATGTAAGAGGCGGCGTTTTCTTCGCTCCTAAGACGGTGTGTCATTTCTCGTATCAGGTCGTGTGCCGTCTCGTTCCCTTTCGCTCCCAGGTTGGCTGGAGTCCATATGACCTTGTACTGTCGCTGCGGGAGGGGGGAGGAGTAGCACTGCGGGGTCCGCAGCGTGAACTGTACCGTCCTGTGTGTGCTGGCGGGCCTGCTGGTTCTCTGTCACTGCAGTTGTAGCCTGAGTAGAGGAGATCTCGAAGGCGATAGCCGCCTCTTCAGCTTTAGCTGGTGATAGTGTTTTGGTAGCCGCAGTGATTGCCTGTCCTCCTTGGGTGGGGCTTACTTCCAATGCGAACGCTGGGTAGGAGGGTCTCTGAGACCGCGTCAGCGTCATGACTGTACTGTCGCAAGAGGGCCTCCGCCCGAGCCTTACGCCATCCACTATAGTGTTCAGGGTGCATGCTACGCGGTGAGAGTTGGACTTGAATTAGTTCTTGAGAACCTCAGGGAAGGGCTCCAGAGGTGGCCCGTTCTGGTTCAGCTTTTTTGTCGACATCCGAGTGCAGTGGGTACCTGGCCACAGAGTAACCCTGAGGATGAGGGGGCCTGTAGGCTCGCGAGGGAGACAATACTCAACCACCGCTCGTAATCATTAGCACCTTCTCTCCAGACAGCCTTCACCCTGCAGGCCGCAGGAAGACAGTTCAACAACAAGGCAATAAAGAACTCAAATCAACAATTCCCGAACGTCTGCACCCGATACCCCGCAACATCCCACGAGCTGCACAACTAATTCTTATCAAAGCCGGCTCTGGTTACGCCCTCACAAGATACATCCCCTAGCTCTATGGGAACACTACGCACAACACATGACCTCACAAGTTTCTCCAGACCGCCTTCTGTGCTCCCTGTGCCACCAAAATCGTGCGACAATCGGCCACTTACGGTGGTAATATAGAGTTCTCAAAGGTATTCGTGCAGAGAGCAAGACACAAGCTCTCTGGCGTCACGTATCCGCAGGATTGGCTACAGCCAAAACAAAAATGCAGCGACTTTCTGCTTGGGCTGTGTTCCGTCATGAAGGAGGCTCACCTTGTGAATAGGTCATGAGCGTTGTAGACCTCTTAACCTCTTGCCCTCTTTCCTACATAGGCCCGATTGCCAACCGCGGATCCTAAATTTCGACTTCTGGAATTCATTCCGACTTCTGAAAAGACCCAGTGGCCGGCTTGGAGAGAGGGAGCCGTTGGTATTGGTGTAGTAGATGTCCTCCAACTAGTTCAGACGACGTATTATGAATACCGAGTTAAAAGAGTGGGACAGTGGATGTGTATGTGGGTAGCCACGCTGCATGCGTGTACAATATTCAGATGATTGTACTGACACTTTCTTCTTTGTGCTTTGTGCTGGTTGAGTAAAGCATACGAAGGCCTGCACAAGGCGTAGCACAGCATTCTCCACAAAGCCAAGCTGCTTCGTGATGAAAATACGCAGCTTATGGGAACCTCAGTACGTAGTGGGTTTTACCGAGTTGGGAGCGTGGAGCTACCCTTATTTTCCATGAAGACCATTCAAAGAATCTTGAATTTAGGAAGGGAGTGGGGGGGGGGGGGGCGATTAGTGTGGCCCTCGATGTGTCTTTCGAACTGGGGGTGGCGGCTTGGGTTTTACTGGTTAGAGCACGAGAGGTCGGGCTTTTACGGGGAGCGACAGAGCCCGCAGTATTTCGCGTACTCAGTGACCACGACGGTCGCTTCTATTACCGCCCCACATTCACCTACCCTTGATTACTTCCGGCCCTCTCCCCACCTTTCTTCTCTCCTATTCAGCCCCCCTCCCAGCACCTCTCGCCTTTTCGCCCCCTCCTCTTTCTCGTACACTGTGTATTCCCACTACCACGCACTCTCACCCATTCCTTCCTTGCACTTGCATTCACTTCTCCCTTCTCCTTCCCCTCCTCTTTCTCCTTCTGCACACCCCTTCATGTCGTCGTCTTTGTTGCTTCTCACCCGCCTCCCTCTGTGCTGAAACAACGTTTACCTGCTAGGCAAAGAAACGGCCACGAACACCAAACCCCTGGGGAGGAACAAAAAAAACTTTCCTGAAAAAAAAAAAACAAAAAAACAATTGGCCGACGCGGTCAGTGCCCGAAAGCCGAACCACGGCATTTGTAAACAGCCGCAATGCGGGTCTAAGACAGTGGAAGTAAGCAGTGTTGGCGGGACGTATCGACCTCGCTAGCCCCCCTTCTTGTGCGCTCCCCTGTTTTCCGCTTTCCCTGGTCGGTGCACAGACGCTACAGAGAAACTTTCCGGCGCAAAAAAAGAAGTCCACGCTATGCAAAACTGATGCAGCAACGTGCATAATTAATAGGCCCGTATGCCCTCCTTCGCCGGAACAACACGGGTCAAAAGAGCATCAGATGGCCGCAAGTGACAGGATATCGAGACGTGGATGATGGATGAGATTTGGGTAACGAGAAACATGGTGGCCGGTCGCCATAGTTTTGCTGCAAGCAGCTGATTACGGGAGATGAGGCACAGGCGTTGACATGATGCGCTCAGCACGCCTAGTGAGTGCGGTCGCCTGTGGCTCTCGTACTGGCCTGAAGCACTGGTTTTATACAACGAACGAAAATAGGTAGATCAGCTGTTTAGTTTCTGGTCTCTTTAAAATTAACGAAGAGAATTGGGCTTCACTATTCTCAGTTACGCGGTGAACGGTGCCTGTATTCCCAAAAAGTAAAGTATGCCTTCGGAAATAATGAAATTGTGCTGCGGATTAATTTTAACTGAATACTAACATATTCCAACACCGACTACTTCAGGAAGAAAACAATCGCACCCCGTCAAGTAGCTGAGTAAAGAAAAAGCAGAGTATTTTGACACCAGCTATTCGACATGAACGCAGAAATCGATGCAGCTCTGCGTTTTATGGCGTGCTTCGCATGTCAGGCTGGACTGGCGCTACGCTGACTTCCTGGATTACGTCGTTTCATGATCCAAAGGTTCCAGTGGAACCGCTCGTATAGTTTTATTTTAAGTTGTCTTGTTTTGAAGATTATTTTCTTGAATTAGGTTGATGCTTGAATTTAAGATGTTTAAATTATTGCTTCCGTTCTTTCGATAAGGTACTTTAGATGGCGCTAGGTTAGTGTAGGTAATGCTAAGTTAGGTTGTGGGTACTTGGTCAGGTCTTTCAACGTTAGGTAATGTTTATGCACAGGAAACTCAGTTTTCGGATTACCTCTAGTTACGTAACTAAACGAAAACACAGCAGTCATTTAAAACACTGAAACCAACCTTAGTCATGCGAGTTACAAATAAAATTAAAGATGAGAAAAGATAAAGGAGGCAAAGAGGCGGTCTCTAACCAGCTTCCTCAGCATCAGGAAGCCAAGACAGAACATCCACACCATAACAGCAGCCAGTTAGCCCAGCGCCAGCCAAGTCTTACAATTCGAATGTTCGTCGGACGGCACTGTAGACATTCAGTTCTATTTATGTAGTACCTGCAGCACCAAGGCCTCGCCTATATAGCTCCAACTACGCCTGCCCTGCTATTCGCTAATCCGTTCTTTCCCCGATCTTATGATTAGCCTCCACAGGGCCAGTCGTCTTCCCTACTTCTGGCCCCGCCCCTCGGAAACCCCTCTGCGACTCCGCTAGTGAACCTGTTGTCAGTTCTCCCTATCACATATCCGGCCAAAGTGCACTTCTTTCCTTTAACGTGAGCTGTAATGTTTTCAACCTCGAAGCGTTTTTCCTGTCACACCTTGTTGCACGGCTCGTTGGAGTGACTCAAGCGTAATTTTTATCATTGGAACCGCTCACGATGTTAATAAGTTTGAGCGGAGTAATTTAATCGGCGCCAGCGACGTAGAACAATCCCCGTCCTCGTCTCCTATCCATATCTTTGTCGTCGTAATCGTTGCCACCATCAAAATGAAAAACCAACCACCGTCATGGTCGTCGCCGTCATCGTCATCAGGTTGACAGCAAGACGAAGGGTTCGGCCATTTACTCCAAACTCTCCTACACAGGGTCATCCGTTCTCCTTCTTCGCTGTCAAGTTTCTGTATCTGATTCATTCACCGAGTTTCCTGCCTTCACGCACGAGGTTCCCACGGTTTTTCTGTACTCTCACCGCGTACATTGGTAGTCATTCTTCTGACAAGGGTGGCCCAAAACGTTTTTCTTACGCACGTGACCGAGCCAGGTCGCCACATACCGTCTCCTAATCGGTACAGACAAAAAATCACCTACCGTCATCTACTCCTTTGCTTTCAATACTGGCGACATACGTTTGACAAGCAGCTTTGGGGCTCGAAGTACATTCTTTTGTTCCTAGTGTAACGGTTTGGTGTCCAGTCCCACCGATTCCTTGTGTTTTTCTTCAAGTCGAGTTATTTTTATGCAAAGGAAACTTTGGCCCCCTTAGCAATTGAGATCATAGAACTCGGGAAACGGCCGAGCTGGTGGTCTTCACTAGGTTCAACTTGGCTTTTCTTACGTCAGACCCTTCCTTAAGAGATAGATGGCTAAAAAGTGAAGCTTTCTTCATGCAGAATCAGTTAAATCAGAGTCCACAATCCACAATCCTGAAGTCGGAAAATCCAGACGGCCAAGGTTCGCTTCAACTCCGCCAAAGTCCAAAGCCAACGCCCGCGCTACTAACCCAAAGTAAACGGTGGGCGCCTGATTGCAACAATAGCGCAATCCGTCGACAGACGCCGATTTTATAAGTAGACGGACCAAGGTTCGATTCCGACCAAGCGAAGCGCTTTTCTCTCGAGGCTAACACTCCCAACACCTCCTCGTTTGCTCCCTGCCTCCTCGCTTATTTCCCTCAACAATTCTTGGAGTAGCATTTTCTCTCCTTCCGAAATTCGCCGAAGGGAATTTCCTGTTAACGATCCGCACGGACAGAAGAAAGCTTAAACAGCTCCACAGGAAAACGTTCTAAACATTTGCTTGTATCCCTTTCTTTTTGTAAATAGAGATGGTTCGGTATGCTATAAATTGCTTATGCGCAGTGTGCAGCATCTAACGGTATTTTATCATGCCTTGCGCCATGCGGGGAAAGGCCGAGTGTGCTCTGCTAGCGTCACAAAATGTCGCACCCAGGTCTCCATTTTCTGTTCCTTTCCGGGAAGATGTGTTCTTTACAAATTTGCCCGGTAGTTCGTGGTGCTTATTTCGAATTCCTTAAGCGCCTTTTTTATCACCGTCCTTTCCATACCTGTTGAAATTGACAATAGTCATTTTTCAACACGTTTATTCTAAAAAACTTCTGCCCCTAAAGTTACCTCGAGATTTACGTGTAGGTTGTTTAATAACGTTAATAATAAAATTATGTTTATTACCAAGGAGTACATACAGAGGTAAAATGGGCCCGCCAACGACAACACGTGGGCTTGTGCGGGTGTCGCCCGGCTGCAGCGGCCATTACTTGCGTCAAAAGTACTTACTCATAGCGATAATAGAATACCGGACAAAAAGAAGAAGGAAAGAAAAAAGAACTAAAGCAGAGAGAAAAAAAACACAAAAAAATTGTAGTTCTAGAGAAACGTTGCATAACAGGTTGCAGGAGCCAGCCCACGCTAATGCTGCACCTACCTTTTTCCCTCGGACTTCAGATCAGCATTGACAACTTGTAAAGTACTTATCGACTTCTTGAAGAGGCAATACACCAAGCAAGAGCGTTTATTCAAAGCGGGTTCCGACGTTTCGGAGCCAACTCGGCTCCTTCATCCGGGGTGACTGTGTACGACAAGAAGCAGCGGTTATATAAGGTGTCTTCTTTTTCTGTTGTCCTACTTGAATTTTGCCCTTGCGCGTCGGAGGCCGTGGGTGTAGATGGCGGGAAGGGCCCCGAGGGATCTACTCCGGCCTTGCCGGTTCCGTTGTATGTGCCAGGACTCAAGGAGTAATCTTTGTGAAGTAATGGGGTTTCGGTGCCAATCACCTGCGCGCCGTCAAAATTAATCCGTGGTCAGCTTTTTTCGCAGTGCTCGGCCAATGCACTGCTCTGAGTGTCGGTCTTTGCGGACGTTGTTTTTGTGTTGGCGGAGGTGGTTCCGGGAAGTTTTCTGGCCTCCCCAACGTAACCAGCGGGGCATTGTGCACAAGCAATTTTGTAGACGACCCTTTAAGCTTTTTCTTTTGGCGGCCGCTCCTTAGGTCGAGGTATGAGCCGTCCAAGAGTTGACACTCGCTTGTGGCAGATGATAATGCCAAGCTTGCGAAGAATGCGGTATAATGTTTCACTCGTTCCTTTAACATAGGGGAGGGAAATACGGGTGGGTCGGCGTGCGGAGAGGGGGGGTAGTTGTTGAGCGGAGACAGGAGAGGGGTTGTTGACCGGCGGCGTCAGTACAGCGGAATTGCCTTGGTTGCAGCCGATTGAGGGAGACGGCGTTTGACACGTCGTATGAAGTTGCCCGTGTTCCCATTTTTCTTCAGGTCAGCGATTACGGCTTTTTTTTCTTTCTTCTGGTCCTCTTCTGTTGAGCATATAGTTCGGGCTCTAAGTAAGAGAGCTGAGACTACGGATGATTTGTGGGAATTTGCGTGGCAGGAATCGAATTGCAGGTAGTGGCTGGTATGGGTGTGTTTCCTGTACACTGTGAAATTTAGTCCATCTGGCTGTCTTTTTATAAAAAAAAGACAGCGAGATAAAAAAGCAGCCAGATAAAAGGTAGTCCTGGCACATACAAGGTAAACGGCAAGGCGTGAATAGATGCCTCGGAGCCCTTTCCACCACCTACGCCCACGGCCTCCGACGCGCCAAGAGCAAGATTCCAGTAAGAAAAAAGAAAAAAGAAGAAGACACATTATATAACCGCTGCTTCTTGTCGTACGCAGTCACCCCTGATGAAGGAGCCGAGTTGGCTCCGAAACGTTGGGACCGTCTTTGAATAAACTCCCTTGGTTGGTGTATTTGCCTCTTCACGTTTAACCCAACCAGACAGACATCTGTCGAAGATGTTTAACATTATCGACTTCTTGCAGTGTATCATTACCTATGCTAAATGCCTGGCTCACTAACTTACCGTTTACAATCATTTGACTTTTTGCCATATTTATCCTTAAGCTTGCCGCGGCTCAGGGCTTCATTCCACATCGCTAGCGGTGAAGACGCACCTGGCTGCAGTAGCGAAAGGGAAGACCGAGAAAGTACGCCACGGCGGATAAGAGGGTAAGAGGGGCTCGAAATGCCGCTCGTCGTGACCGCCGTCGGGAGGCACTGGCGATGGATGAAGCTGCTTCGGCAGCGGACCGAACGAGATATACATGGAAGTTAAACAGTAAGGGGACCATAGATCAACAGAAGGTCTCAACTACGCCTTCGCCTTCCCATCTTAGCATAGTTCTGAACATTCCTCGTAGTACAAGTTCTGTTTCCAGTAATTAACGAGGTTTCTTGAAAATATCTTAACGTCGTCCAGTGCCATGTATATCCCATGCAAACGGAACATTTCTTTTGCACCGACTTCCCTGTTTCTAGAAATCCTCTACAGCCCCGAGCTTACAACGCCACTTTACGCTATTTGTAAGACAAACAACGGGCCAAGCATTGAGCCCTGAAGGCCTGTTGAACGCGATGCTCGATGTGTGTTCGAGGAAGCGCAGAGGGTGAACCGGGGTGTGTAACGCGCCTTGTTCTGACATCCAGCTCCTGTGTTGACGCGTTCTTTACCCGAAGGTGGTGGCGTTGTCTGCGCATTGCCCAACAATACTCTAGAAGGGAAAACATGTAACAACTAGTATTCGAAAAAAAAAACTTATAGCGGCTTGCATTGATTTTTTCGCCAGAATGTCCGAACAGCAGGCAAGCGCCGCACGATATCGCTACTTGTCTCGGGACAAACATATTGCCATATTGTTTTTCAAGAGTTTTTAAAACAAATATGTGGAGGCAGAGTACACACTACTGGATACGCGTTCTTCTACTTGTATTTATTTTGTTTATTTGTTTTACACGAAGGTTCCCAGGACGGGGGTAAAGATATGCTGGGGGCAGTGGGGCTGTGCACACCCAGCGATGGCAAAAGAGCTCGGTTACTAAAGGAAGCTTCAAACGAATTCCGCACCATAAGAACCCCCTGTTTTTTTTACCAGGGTATTTTGTTTACCCGATATTCCCTCCATGCGTTTTCTCATCTACAGTCGCTAGTCTGAAATGAACCAGATAACAATGGAACATATCATTAAACGAGAAATAAGGTCATATATCGCGGGGTAAATTAAAACCGCAACGCGAATAAGTTTACACGCGATATTCTATGTAACGACATTCATGCTACCCTAAAGGGACCCTCAATATTTTCGATAAACGCTTTCACTCTTTCCGTCGCGTCTGGAAGCACTGCGAAAGCTACAGTTGTCGTAAGCGTGGGGCGGCACAGCGTGATTGGCTCGTCGCAGCAGATACGCCTTCAGTTTCTGCTTTGCTTTTGTGGCTTTTTTTTTAAGTTGCTATCGAAAAGCGTTGGTTGCTGCAAGTGAAGGAAAACCGGACAACAGCCGCTACATGTCCTCAGTGACGCAATGCGGGCCGTCGAAGAAAGTCAAGACCGGGAAAGACAGAAACATCTTCTGAGCGAGTTTAGAAGTTATCTGATGGGCTCAGAGCATTAATTTTTGGCTGAGGTACTTTGCGACCCCCTAGTCTAAGTACTGGGTGGGTTGGATAACTACGTCCTGCAAGCATTTAGGATTTTTAAAAAGTTGAAAAAGTGTCACAGTTTCTTTTTAACCAACTCCGCTCCTTCGTCACGGTCCCCTCTGTATCCATGTGGTGGCACGCAATAGGGTGCAGGACCCTCTCTTCTTCCCTCTCTCCTCATTCCCTCGCGAACACACCCTTCCCCTTTAGTTCCACGTCACCATATACAGTGTGATTGATCGCAGATCCTGCTCCCTCCCTCCGCGGTTTATTTCCTTTCAAACACTTTCCTTGCCCTCGCTTTGGGGTTTCACGTGAGCAGCAACAACGTGATTGGTCGTTCTAAGTGTCAAAAGTCACAGGTTCGTGCTTGTTTGTGAACGACGGGAAAAAACATTAAGACTAAGGGCGGGAGACAAAGCTAAGACATCGCTGGTCTTTGCCTCGTATAAAAATGAACGAATACCATATGGCAATGACCATGTCGCGTTCACACAAACATATGATGAGAGTTCCTTGGTTAAGGTATCGTATAAACAGTTAACGTTAAAAACTGTAGTTACGGGGAGACTTAGTATTCTTGTATGATGTCGCAAGTGTAGCAGGGGGCGGCAGAAAGTTAGATGGGCAGATGTGATCAAGAAGTTGGTGGGGATAAATTCGTCGCATTTAGTAGAGGACCGGGATAATAGGAGATCCATGGGAGAGGCCGTTGCCCTCCAGTGGGCGTAGATAGGATGAGAATGATGATAATCATGATGATGATTGTGGTAGTGGTGGTGGTGGTGGTGGTGATGATGATGTCGCATGAGTGAACATCACTTCTCGATGAGTTTCGAAAGCGAATGTTGACGTCGCTGCCAATTGACGTCATTGCTAATGGTAACTGGTCAAGAGGCCGGCCCTAAGCGCGTGACGGCGGCTGCCACTTTCCAAACCCTCTTGCATGGGTATGTAAGATTTGTTTGTTTGTTGACGTGGGAGACAAAACTGGAAATTTTGATTCGATCGTGAGCACCTTACGGCAACTGCCATTGCCGCTGACCGACGAGTGGGTATCCGGCTCAACAGCCAAATGAAAATGATAGGTTGGACGCGAGCTCCTGACAGCAGCTTTTAGCGTCACTGTGCAATACACTTGCTTGGCTGTGTTGTCAGGTATATACTCAGCCCTAAGGATAGGTGACCTTAACGTTCAAATAATGGTGGACTGTGATTGCAACAATATAAACGTGATTTTCGTAACCTCGTGATAATGGTCTACCATCATTAAAATATTAGGGACGTAAGTTAACGGCTATAGTTTATGAGCCTCTTTGCGGGGTTTGGGTTCTTGGTTATGCAATTTAGATGATTGTATTTTGATTTACAATGTGCGCCATTAAACTATATGCGATTTTTTTCTTGTTCCGTTCTTTTTTTTACTTTGTGCTGCCTTCCGTTGCCTGTTACGTCACTTAGCTTATGATGATTACTCATCCCAATATATTGCATAATTGATTGCCATTCACTCGTATTACATGTTGCTTGTTTAGTTGATTTAATTTATTCGTTGTAATTTATCGAGGGTCCCGTTACAGTTTTTAACTTTGGGACCCTCGTCTGTATAATACTATTACTGTACTACTTTTTGGAATGAATAATAAACTGAAACTGAAACTGAAACGTCATCGCAAAATATAGAAAAGCAGTCAAAACATCACAGGATGCCGTAACTACGTAGTCGAAATGTCGTCGCATGATGGTACACCTGCGCTGAAATTTCGCATCACCGCATCTAAAAACTTCTTGGGACACTCAACTTGCGTACTTTGAAGGTGAAAGCTTGGCTTACTGGTGTGACGTTACGTCTTTATACACACAGCGAAGCAACGGAGCCACGTTATTTTACTGGCCTTGATCCCCCGTGATCCATCCTAATTCACCTTAATCATCTTCACTACATGGCAACCGTCTTAATCCCCTTTGGATTTCACGTTTCCGAGTCGTCGTCCGTCAACAAACAACCACCCCACAATCCGCCCATACCCACAAAAAAGAAGTTAATGTGTTCTTAATGCCTCGGCAGAACCATCTCACAGCCCACGCTGTACAAGTGGGTAGAAGAAGCTGCCTGTCTGTAAACATGGGTGACGTAACGGATGGGGAGGATGACTGCGGCCGTGTTAAAAAGTTCAGTCGGCGGGAGATGTTGAAAAGCACTGGTCTACTCCCTTGCAATCAATGTGTGATGGGTCATAAACGCTTGCTTTCCCCACATGCGAAATTCGTCAATACCCAGTCACGGGGATCGGCACAGACAGCCGCAAGCACAAGTTAGACAAGTTATTGGCTCCTCGCATGCAAATCGCTGCCGATTCACCAGCGCCTCAATAAGGTTAATTACGTAATAAGGAGGAATAAGCCTCTTTCCTGTTTAGGAATCACTAGGTACGATCACTAGGATCACCAGAAATCCAAGCTTCAAGACGGGCAACTTCGCTTCCCCCGCTACTCACATTAGTACGGAGCCCGTAAAGTGACACTGATGAACATGTGGTGCTGTCGTGATTCCGTTCTTCTGTGGGTAAAAGCCCGCCACTTCCCGTACGCACTGAGCGCCATCTATTAATGCACCTAGAAATTCTTTCTGGTACTTTGAGCATATGCTAAAAGGACATCCCGCTATACGGGCTCAGTAGCCGAGGGGGAGTATCTAGGGTTCTGGCGCGACAAATCCGGTTTAGAGCCCCAGCAGTGCGGAAATTTTTACGAGAGCCGTGATTTTTAACTGTAAAATGTTCCCTTGGCTCGCATCTACGCATTTTTCGCATAAATAGGGTTGGTTGGGTATACTCTAGGTTGGGTTAGGAACGCTGTGCGGCATTACCAGATGTTTAACTCTCTCCATCGCATCATAAGGGCTACATATCTCGGAGCGGAATTTGCATGTGGCTGCTGTTCACGGTGTTCACAAGGTCAGCGGCTGGCCCCGCACGAGGATCTCGGCGCAGCTCATGCTTGTTGTTGTGATTTGTTATTCCGACGTTACATCTTGTCCTTGGAGAGAGATGTTTGGCTCCGCGGCGTTCACTCACTTTGTAGCGTGTTTTTTTATTTTAAAGCAAACGCTTTCTCAGTGGGACCGATGGCGTCCTGTGAAAAAAAGCAATGATAACAAAACCAAATTAAAAAGCAGTAAATTTCGATTGCTTGACTTAGAAACTCTGATAAGATCTCGCGACACTCGGTATGTGCGTGAAACCGTACTTTTATTGTGTCAAAACGGTTCATTGAAAATCGCGAGAAAAAAAACGGTTGTATAATGAGACAACACAGACATCGATTATCAAGAAAGACCATAATAATACATGTTGATCTCATTAACTACGTTTCGGTATACATTTAGATCCTTCGCGTTTATGCGTTTACTTACTGTGCGAAAAATCATCGCATCGGTTTGTTCTCCGTTTGCGATTTCGGCTTTGAAGGTTTGACGATCGATTGGACGTATTTTCAGCGAAGGTTGGGTGCACTTTTAGCGAAGGTTCTGACGCACTTTTGAAGCCGTTTTGATGGAAGAAAGCTTCCGCGCTTCTCTGGGCCTTTTTTAGAAACTGATAGTAATTTCTTTTTCTGAATCTATCCAGGAGTATGGTTTTCTCCCGCCTTCGCCATATCTGATAAGACTTGCCACCGGTGCCCCTTCATTCTCGCTTTCCCTTGTACATGGCAACACCTAGCTGCTTTAGGCCTGCCGGCTCAAAGAGCGTCACCCCTGGGGTACGACTTTGTTACGTGACAACTTCGCCGCTGCGCTGCGCTGCACAAAAGAATGGCGCAAACTGGCGTGCTTTGTGACATAACGCTTTCGTGTTGTAGTCTCAGCGAGGATTGTAGCCGAATACCAAATAGAAAAGCGTACCGAAACAAAATCCAGAGCTACTCAGAAGGAAGTCTGATACTATAAGAGAGAGGAAGAAGAGAGTAGGTACGTGGCAACACCTGTAGCGCATCATCATCACCATCATCATCAAGACTGAAGAAGACGAAGCCACGGCTCGCGCTACTAGGGAACAACTGAGCGAACCACCGCCACGTTGACATAGTAAACATGCTCGCAACAACGTTCCTGAACCAAGAGAAGGTGTGGTGAGACTTTAAGCACGGAATCTAGAATATTTACTACCGCGACAATGATAGGAACGTGTCCAGGTACACGCGATTGTATACCCTCGCGTGCGATTTCGATACCACGTCCGTAGCACCGCACATGTCGGCAGCCGGTAGGCGCAACACTATGCCGGCAACGACCTGTAGGGGGGCTAAAGAATTTCCTCCATAATTTTTACAGGCTCTCTCCGGCAATGTCGAATACCTTACTAAAGAAGACATGCTACGCTTCTACAACAACCAGTGGCAACGCTTTCAGTTCTTCAGCGAGGTTGTAAGGAACCTTTTCGCTTTCCACAACCAGCATTGGTTGACGAGAGAGCGGGAGGACAACAATAACGCTTGGGATACCTACCAATTGCCCCTGGTATCTTGGAGAGGCAAGTTCTTCCCTGTTCTACACGCTAAGGTGACCATGGCCCTGACTGAACTGATAGTGTGAGCACTACGTTGAACCGTTAAACACTACGTGGCGTACGAAACTGCTTCATCGATCTCGCAGTGAAGGAGACAGACCCGTCCGACCAACGAGTCAACAATGGCGCCGCCGGTGGATACGTTTCAGAAAGTTCTTATTGAAAGGCCGCTTGGAAAAATTTTGCGCCGAGCTCAAGGTCTTGCTGAGCGAAGACAGACACGATGATCTTGCACGCATGTATCAGCTGGTGTCGCTCACGGCAACAGTCTTAGCGAGCTGCGAGCGAACTTCCGGGGACACGTCTCACCGCAAGGACTTTCCGAAGTCGAGCGGCTTGGTGAGGCGGGGTGTCAAGACCCCAAAGTCTACATGGAAACTCTGCTCAGCGTGTACCGTAAAAAAAGTCTTCTGCTTGACTGCTTTCGCCAACGACAAGGTATTTTTCGACTCGTTCGAGAACGCTTGCATCAAGTTAATAAATGAGAATGCCGCAACACACCTCGCCAATTCATCACACAAGTCGGCCAAGCCACTCGCAAGATACTCCGATATGTTTCTCCCGAAAAGCTCTAAAACTCCGGATGAAGCGTGGCTGAATGACACGCTTGATGAGCTCGTGAAACTGTTCGGGTGCATGGAGGGAAAATACGTCTTGCATAAGTTGTACGCTAAACTGTTGGCCCAGCGGCTGGTGCGGCACCCGTCAGCCAGCGCGACGCCGATGACAGCATAATCACTAAGCTGAAGCTGGCTTGCGGCAACGCTTGGGAACTCCATCGCATGTTTCAAGACGCCAAGGTGAGCAAAGGCATCCCCGAGGACTTCACGGTTAAGCTGGAGCCCTCCGGAGAAGAGCGTGTGTTGCACTCCACCATCCAGATTCTAAGTTGCCGGGGTGTGACCATTCAGGCCATCGCCTGCCCTCACGCTTCTCTGAGGAGTGGGGTGGAGGGTTCAACACTTCTGGCAGTTCTACCGCGGAAAGCACCCATCACTAAGGCTGCAGTAGTTCTACAATCTGTGCAAGGGCGAGCTAGGACTGGTGGCTTTAAGGAACCGATAGACCATCCAGGCGTCGAACTTTCACAAGCCTGTTCTCCTACACTACAACTTCGATCTGCCCTTCACGGTGGACACCTTCAAGAACCCACAGGCCTAGAGATGGGCATTCTGCAGGGGTCCTGTAAACCCTGCTGAAGACCAAGCTTCTGGTTCGCTCTAGGAAGGAATAAAATTCCGACGGTCCTGTGAAGCCTGGCGACGTTCTCTCTCTGTTCGGAGGTGACAGCAACAAGAATCTGTGAATCAATGTCAACGTGCCACTCAAGGCTGAGTTCAAGGTCGAGAATGAAGACACTCAGAGGAGGATTGACAGACAGGAGGCTGGTTATACAGGCCGCCATTGAACGGATCAGAAACCGCGCCACTAGCTGTAGATCCAGGAGCTGGTTGCCGAAGTCGTAAGGCAGTCTTTCTCGAAGTTCAAACCGAGCGTTGCCATTATCAAATATTGCAGACACGTCTTGGTAGAGAAACGATACCTGGAGAGAGCTCAGGGCCGGGCGGACACGCACAACTCCGTCGCCTGATACGTGCACCATTGCCGCAGCAGTGGATCAATGATTTTCTCAGTCAGTCCTGGAAACTGCAGCTCAAGATGCTGAGGCCTGCATCGTTGACCGTTTCTCCTCAAACTTTCCGCCGAAATATATACTCAATAAAGAGATTTTGTTATTACAGGTGCTCCGGCTCATGTACTCGTGCAAAAAACCCGAATTGCTCTCCGGCGTACAGTGGCACTCAATGTGATATACAACGCTTATTATCATTTGTGGGTTTGTACAACCTTCGTTTGGTACCCAGGGCTGAAAATCAAGTGCTAAAATGCATCAAACCTAATACAAATGTTTATGGTATTGTTTAACGATAATATATCCAGAATATTACTTAGCGTCGCAGAGCATACAGCGCTCGACGTAAGTTGTTATTGAAAATTTTACGCATAATTTTGGTTACAATAAGTACTTAAAATAATCCAAGCAGACTACGAAGATACTGCAACTGAGTCATTTTTCAAGCAGCGTGTCTGCTCCTGTTTGGTGAGCGACTCAATATTGGGAACGTGTACAAAGCAGCCTCATCTGCGAGGAACGCCCCCTTTCTTGGTAGATGTTCCAATGCTGCTACTTCGGACGACGTAACAATGGCGAAGGGTCGAGAGGGCCGCGTAACGAGATGCGCGATGAGGATGCACTCGTACTTGCGGGCACCCTGTTTTACGAGCTTATTGGGCCCTCCTGGACGACGATGATGGCGGGTGCAGCGATCGATGGCTCGCCGTTGCTCTAACAAACGGAAACAAAAAAGAATACTAGGCTGGTGCTGTATGCGCAGGCGCCCTGCTGTATATATGCCGTAAAGTGAGAGCGGCAAGCGCTTATTTTCCGCGAACAGTGTGTTGCAACGCTGCGGTAACAATGTATTTTGGTTATTTGTACTGCGCACACCCCTGCTTTCTCGCTAGCACTCCGATTTCCCCAGAAAGTCTGTCTCGCTTAGTGGTCTGGTTTGCTTAACAAGATCCACGACAGCGTGTGGCTGGTTATTTTTTCGGTCGAGTACAAAAATGACAGACGGTGGTAGCGGACGAGTTGCGATTGTTAGAGGCAGTTGCAGGCGGCTTTGGCTGACGCAGACAAGCCTAGCTACTAATACCACTAGATGAGGGAGAACTTTTTCTGCAATAGTAACGCAGTTGCTGTTTCTGGCATGCGAGTCGAAAAGCTAATAAGTAGGATTAATAATGGTCTTACATAAGGCGAAGAGAAGTAGTAACCTTTCACTATGCCAGCCCCCGCTCTGCAGGAGAGAGAGAGAGAGCGATCTTTAATGAAGTCTGGCGATGTTAGCTGGGCTAAAATGCCTAACTTGCTACGCCAGTTGATGACGGGATGAAGATGATGGCGATGATGTTCAAGAAGTTGATGCGTACAGATACGGCGAGTTATTTACAGCGACTGGTCTAGACCTGTGTGTTGCAGGTACTCTATCAGAGCTTTGGTAGCCCGTAAAGCACGTTTGGGACAAGCCCATGGTCCTAAAACGTCCTTTAGCTGCATGTCCACGGAAAGCGGCAGTCCCAAAGTCACTGCGAGGGATACTCTTTGAGCACTGAATCGAGCACATTCACAGAGCAGGTGCTGCAGGGGTTCATTTATCTTGTTCGGCCTATTCCGTGTCCACCAAGATGATGGAGCGGCACTGTCAAATCAGTATATTTAGCTCTTTGGTCGATCAGCTGCCAGATTGTCAGTCGCCGCTGCTCGGAAACGCGCTTTAAAGCCGGCTTCGCCTCAGAGTGTTTTGATCTACTTGATGTTACCTGCCGATATATTTCTCAATAATAGCTGATGATAGGTCATTACCCAAGCGTAGGGTAAGAAATTCGGCTGTAGGAAAGAAAGAAGTAAATTACGCATTCGTAAGAAGCTGCGGTGAGGTTTGCGCGAGAAGAAGCGCATTTAGCGTCTTGGAGCATCCCGCATTTACGAAACAGCGGCAACAGCGTCCGGTTTTAGCATGCTGGTGCCACTATATAGCCTCGCCCTGCCTCTTCCTAGGTGCATCCTCTATGGGGAATCATGTAGGGGCACTTTTCATACGGTCGCCGAATGTACAAAAAGTACACTTTACCCGCCCAATTCCTATGTGAGAGCGCCTTGGCCTGCTCTTCCCTCAACATCAAGTGCAAGTTGGTGGAGAGGGCAGAAGAAGCGGCCCGTGCCACGGAGCTCCTGGAATGAGAAGGCCACCCTAAAGACTCTCTTCTAGAAAACAAATGTGTTTCCTCTCTCTCTCTCTCTCTCTCTCTCTCCCTTTTTCTACGTTGACACATTTGGCTTAGAAGATAGATCCGTCTTACTTATTTATTTATTGCGAAATTCTTGCGCCCCAAAAGTCGAAAAAAAATTTGGGGCGCCTAGGTATCTTACGCTGTTTGAAGGCGAAAGACTGCTGGTACTTAATATCAACGACTTTTTAACTATTAACCGTATTTGCGTCTAATTGTTCGCTTTCGTTTATTCGACTTTCGGCTCGAATTACGTCAGCAAGCAGGCTGGCACGAGCCACAGCTTGTATGCAGTCCGGGTTCAGCGCGGCTGAAGCGCACTTGTACTCAGGTGCCGCCACGTGCAGGTTTCACGCGGCTGCACTACTGTATAGCATTTACTTTTTCAATTCATCACTCTGATCAAAAGCACGATGTAGCGGGTTCAATTTCCAGCCGCGCCGGCCGCTTTTAATTCTGATGAAGGGGAAAGGGAAAACGTTCTTGTGTTCCGAGCCTCCGCCGCAGGTTTAAGATCACCTTGCGGTCAAAATTATTCCGGAGCCCTCCACTACTGCGCGCCTCATCGCCTGTGTAGCGTCGACATGTTATCCCTAACAATCAATCAATCAATCAATCAATCAATCAATCAATCAATCAATCAATCAATCAATCAATCAATCAATCAATCAATCAATCAATCAATCAATCAATCAATCAATCAATCAATCAATCAATCAATCAATCAATCGATGAATCAATCAATCGATGAATCAATCAATCAATCAATCAATCGATGAATCAATTTTACCTTCTTTCAGTTCTTTTTTGTGAGATGCCCGCTTGGTTTTCTGCAAAAGTAACTCGCATACACTACTGACAAAGAACAAACGATAACCTGCTTACTGAAGGCGTGACACGAGCTTTAAAGCTTTGAGACTGTTTGCGCTGGCATGGCTTTGAAATAGCAGAAGGAGAAAAATTGGTTACGATACCCCGTTTTGACCAACCTAGAGTGTGCACTGTCGAATCGAAAAAGTATACTTTTGACCTTGGATTATATTGCCAGCTCATGTCATTATCTGTGAAGCTGAGGCGTTAATCTAAAAACTCCAGACGGTTGTTCGGAGGCATTTCATTGGTAAGCTTTAGTCCGTCAGAGGAAGCCCGCTTCAAATGTAACTGTTTTAAAGGTATTCGACCCAAACAAAAGATCGACATCAGCGTATCTCAGTAACTCGACAACTCGGTTATATTTATGCTCCTCGTAGAGGCTAGTGTGAAACGACGCTAAATAAATTCCAGAAAGAAACGGAGCTTTTGATGAACCTATGAACACACCTAGAAATTATCCTGATGTTTACAAATGTAGACTGCACATAGAATCCAAAAACATCAATATTACTTCCAGTCTCGTTCTGAAAGTTGATCTTGAGACATTCTTCAATAGGTTGTCGAACAGCTTTAAAATTCCCTCATCAGGTAAATTGTAGTAAAGGCCTTCAATATACATTGAAAAGGCTGCAGTGGCATTTAACTTCACTTTCAGAATGAGGCTGAAATTATTAATGGACAGTTTATTGAGCTCCTTAGCTCTACGTGCAGTCAACAGTTGTCAAACATCAGGATAATTTTTATGTTCAAAGATCAGGCACGTGCATAGCTACCGTTCTTTTCTCGAAGGGTAGCTTTGATATCACACAGTTGCAAAAGTACGAAGATACGCTGATGGCTATCTTGTGTTTGTGTAAGATACGTTTAAAACAGATTCAAAACCAAACAAGATGAATTTTTGAACCGTTTTTTTCTGCCTCTGATGGACTTACTGTTACCCATTAACTGCAGAAGGCTGCCTCAAAGCAACCTTCTGATGTTTTTAGATTAAATCTCAGCCTCACAGATAACCAAATCTGCTGGCAATCTGAGGCAAGATCAAACGGAGGAGTTTTGCGATCCGACAGGGCACGTTCTAAGTTAATTAAAAGAGGCTCAAGTAACGAAGAAAGCTGGGCGAGTGTGTAAGGGTTCATGGTAAAACGAAGCATGAAGAAAAAACGACAACCACGAGGAACAAAAAAGACGGGACGGAGCGCGAGTATCGACTCAGTAGTAGTTCCTCCGGTTGTATTTGTTTTTTGTGTTGTCGCTGTTTCTTCGCGCTTCATTTCACGATCATTAAAAGGGGTATGGTTATGAATTGTTGTCATTCTGCTATTTCCAAGTAATGACACCACAAACAGTCTGAAAGCTTCAAAGCTAACTTGTCACGACTTTACAGGTTGCCGTTCGCCCTTTTCAGTAGCGTATCGAATCACTTTTCCAGAAAACCAAGCGGGCATCCTACAAAAACAAACTGCAAGAATGTAAAATTAGGAATCCGCGAGTCATGCCATACATCCACAGAGTGTCGCACATATAAAAGTAGCAAGCCAGCACAATGTCAGCGTGGTCTCATCAGCGCCTTATATGCTTCCAAAGTTGCTCCCGTTAAGGTCTAAACAAAAAAAGAATGCGGCTGAACAAATACACGAAAAATACTACATGAAGGGCGTTTCAGGCGTAGTCTACAAAAATCCTTTGACCTGCAAAAAAATGTACATTCGTCAAACCGGCAAATGCTGTAATTATAGGGCGCGCGAGCACAATCTCTCTGCTGAACATGTATCTGGGGGCATCTGGCTATGCATTGCAAAACCTGCGGCTGCGTTCCCAAGCTTGCAGATACAGAATTTTTCGTACGTGGTTATTAAGATAAACCAGAGAGAGAAATTATCGAAGCCTACAGGATTAGAAGCCTATTAGAAGTTTACAGGAAGGATTGTGTCAGCTCGCCTTCGGTAAGCTTGCTACCCACAGAATTAAAATTCTTACATTGTCACATTTAAAAGAACTTCGGGAGTCTTTTTTTTTTACGCATGGTTAGGCTTAAATTAAAAAAAAATTGCCGCGTATCTGCTACTTTCGTTGCCAATGTCGACGGAACACGATAGTTGACTGGCATCCCTGCCATTTAAACACCTCCAATCTCTTTCCCGCTCAGCTGTCATGCTCTTCCTTACAAGTTAACACGGTAGAGGTTTGCTGAAGTCAATTTAAATTTACCGCATTCTAGGGCGACAGGCTGGGTTACTCGATGCCATCGCTGCGTACGGCGGAGACGCGCGTGATTCGAGGCACCCTACTACAATGTTTTGGAACCACGAACCCTGCTCCACGTGAATTCCAAGCGGAACGGTGTACCTATCTACTGAAACTTTTAGGGGCGAAGCTCCTAAAGCCATGGTTCTGTCCATCCCTTGTGTCTCGTGGTACGTGACCGCCGCATGCTTTCGGAGATGTCGCAAAGTGGGCCGCGTTGCACGCGCAAGAACCGGCTGCAACCGGCAGCGCAAACTCGGCACCGGGAGCGCGAGCTTGTCTGTGTTCGCCAACGGAGGCGCGAGCGCACGTGCACTGCGAGGGGCAGATCCCGCAAGAGATCACGCCACGAACGCAGGCGGTCGTTCTCGGAGATCGAACGAGACGCAAGGACCTTTGCTCATTTCCTCTCGTCTTGTTCGGGCACAAGTTCGCCCTAAATAAAAGTTCTTTCTTTACCGTTGTGTCCCATCCTACGTGACAAATTGTGGTGGAGGTGCGGGGTAGTCCTCGATGGCGCGGGGTCTTTCACCAGGTCTGGGCCTGGGAGCATTGACTCCGAAAATAAAAGTTGATTTGTACAATGTACGCACACAGTCTTACGCCTTTCTTAATGATGTAATGGGCGAACTTTCACGGGAGAGTTACGGTTACCGATGATCTCCCCCTCTCGAGCTTCGCCCCACTTATCATCATTCATTCCGTGGATATGGCGTGAATTTTTTTTCGTTAGTGGTGCAGTTTGTTTTTGTTTAAATTCCGCCAGGACCTTTAGTGGCGCGAGCAACAGCAGGCGGCGAGTTTCTGCAGTTGATGTAGTATTTGATTTGATATCGCAAGAACCAAGCATACATAGATTTTTTAAATAAAGAAACACTGCAAATATATCTTATGAATTGATTTTCTGCCTCACACATGAGTAACAATTGTTCTAGTTCAACAATGTTGACATGTAGGAAGATTTCCACCCGACTTAGACGTCAAGATTTGGCAATTGGTATATCAGGCTATTGCGCAGCTTCTGTTTTCCTTTGGCTGGGTGGCTGAACCGAGTCTCAGACAGACAGACAGACAGACAGACAGACAGACAGACAGACAGACAGACAGACAGACAGACATTTCTGCGTTTGAGTAGCCCAAGAAAGACTATCGTCTTTAAAAGAAAAAAATTCAAACGCACCTTTGTTTAGGTCACCCCTTTCATTTTCCCGCCACAGTTATTTTATTTGGATTATTTAGTCCCTACAAGCGCTCGTTTTACTCTTTGGTCTTGCGAATAATACGTGTTTATTTTCCCGTTTTGTCGCACGTTGAATCTATTATTGTAGCGTGAGCTACACTGGCCGAGGTTGAGCAGTTTCGCGTGGGTGCTGGAGAGCCGTGCTGCGCATGCGCGAGGAGCAGTGACGTCACACGGCGCACACAAAGGTGCTTGCTGCCCTGCGTGTCTCCCACAACCCGCGTGCCCAGCGTCTTCGACGACATCTGTTCAGCACGTGGCGGCCCGGTCCACTTGATGATCATGCGAGAGGTGGCGGGGTGTGGAACCGATGGCTGGTGTGTCGCAGCAACACCGATGTGCGCCTGTGGAATCAACGTAGCTCTGGGGCGATTCGTGACGCTGCGGCGGAGCCGCTTGGTAAATTCATTGAAGCAGAAGTAAGCATGATAATCAACCCTTTCCTAGACAACCAGGAAAGCTAAAATAACCAGCTGAACCTTAGCTCACGCTACGTATATCCTGGCATAGCCGAGCTAAGCCACTGCTAATTTTTTTGTGTCTACTCAGATGTTTACAGCGCCTTGTTTGTCGTATTTGACAAGTTACTTTTGTTACGCCGAAAAGGTGGTGCTGTTGATTGACTTATAGATTATAGCAATTGGAAATATATATGTGTGGTGGAAGTTGTTGGAAATAAAGTTGGAAGTTGCGCTCGTCCTTTCCCCCTGGTGTCTTCGGCCTCGTCTTTCACGTAGCCTTATCCCTTCTGGTGTCGTAAGCCAACTAGCCAGCAACCAGGTCCTATTGGTTGAATAATTTTTATAATAAGGTATATGCACATCATAAAAAATAAAAATATACCCAAAGAAAAATAGCCCCAAGAAGCTAAAATGTGGACAAAGATGTGAAATAAATTTAGCAAATCCCGAGGTTCCACCTAATTGAGGACGGAAATTACATTACGTAAAATAAAAAAAAACGATTCAGAAAAAAAGGGACAATAATCAACTGGGGATATCACAATGGTGTACCTATTCCCGAGTTTTCCCGCAGTTACTTCACAAGATAAAATATAATCTTGACGTGCAGAGGAGCGCTGCCTGACACGAAAACGTAGAAAAGGGGGAATTACCCAGAAACATACGAGGTGAGGCACAAACTATCATGCAGATGTGTCAGGCAGCGCACCTCTGCACTTCAAGATGTTAAAACCCCAACTAGCCCACTCGAAAGCCTTGATAAAATACCCCATTTAAAAGTAGAAATAAATTCTTGAAATGAGTATATCAATCTTGAGCCTTTACGCGAGGACTCCGCAATAAAAACAAAGACGTTGTATACGTTTACATGTTGCTTCAATTCACCAAGGACATGTGATACTGATAAAACCGAGGAGAGAGAAAAAAAAACTGTGGTTGATTCCTCTGTCATTACAGTCAGTAAAATACGAAAGTGAAATGTACAGCGAAATCTGCAGATAAGGGTGATTTACGAGTCTGCGGCGGTCTTGTGGGTGTGCTTGGCGAGCGACGTCCTGCTGGTGGGACGCTTCGGCGAGGGTGTACTGGCATCGTTTCCGTGGCGGATATGACGTCAGTGAAATCTTGGTGTATTACGGCAGTTCACATGTCAACCCCCATTTCGAGAGCAGTTGCAAACCTAATCTTTACCAGGAACACGGGAGGAGGGGGTTCGATTGTTCACACGCGCCATACCATCCATCATGCGGGTTTGATGGTTGTTTTGCGTTTTTTTTTTTTACATGGGTACTGAGCTCCATGCTGTATGCCTAATTAGCCTGACGAATGCGCTCGGCGTCTTCGGCGAGAGCTGCTGGGTCCTGCCTGGGTTTTGTTGCTTTAGACACGGAATTTTCCGACCAACGACACGCCAACAGCTCCGCTGCAAAAATGCAAGCCTAAACAAGGAATCAATACAGATATTCAAAAGTTTACTTCAGCACGGCGTGAGAGCCTTTCACATGATGCTCACTTTGTTTACTGAATTCATGTTTTCCTCCTTTCCTTCAGGAGCATTGCAAAATGTCGAATCGCCGTGAGGGCAGACGTTTAAGCCGGGTAAGCTTGGTGAGCAGGTTGAAGACATAAAAATCATTATCGTAGCGGTTATTAATTCTAGGTAGAGTTGGCTGGCTCATTCTAACGTCCTTACATGCGCAAATGCATCAATGGCGTCTCACGATTGAAAACAGGTGTGTTCTGCACCGAACCCGGCGCTACATTAAAACCTTACATTATTTTTGCGGGAACTTAAAAATTGAGCTTGCTTGGTGCAGGAACACTGCTTGCGGGCTTCAAAGCATAAACAATTCACTAGACCTCATAAGGATCGTATATGCTCTGTTCAAGGGAGATACAGTCATGTCTCGTTAATATGGACCCCGTTAATATGGACACCCCGCAATATGGACGAAATTTTCGGCGACCGGTCTCTCGCCATGCAATTGTGCCCCGTTAATATAGATACCCGCAGTCCGGACTATGTACGGTTATTTTGGGGACGAAATGGGTAAATACAGGCACTTCCGTGTCGTTAGTATGGACAAGGGTCCACAAAGCAAAAAATAGAAAAGATGACTGCGACCACCGAGGCCCCCAGTGCGTACCAGGAATTTACTTTTTGCCGAGCATACAAAGCCGAAGCATGCATTTATCTCGGAAACCAGTACCACTAAGTAAGATAGAGAACATTCGGGATCAGCGAACATCACGCTAGGGCAGCAACGACAGGGTGACATCCTTTCTATATCAAACAAGATTTTCCGACATGGCATACGCTGGAAAGAGCCAGTCCTCAAGCTCAGGGCAAGATGAGAGGACGATAATATTTCATGCAAATATTCACTGCGCATAAAGGGCAAGGCTTCTCCGGTAAGTTCGGTGGAGGCAATGGCTGGTGTTCAGAGTTAATGTACCGTGCTTCCCCTTATGTTTCCTTAAACGATTCTTCCTGGAACGGGCTTTCCTTAAACGAATATTTTTTAATGTTTGTGTTTTTGACGTTTATTCTTTATTATCGACGACTCACATTACGGACGATTTTTCTGGGGAACGCAGACGTCCATATTAACGAGACATGACTGTATCCGAAAACCTCTAGACTCGCGCGTGTTAATGGATTTGCTCCTGGCGATCGCTTGCTTGGGCAGCACTTCGTTTCACTTCATCATTATTTCGGCACGTAGTTCGCGATTCCTTAGCCACAAGCCGTACGTTACTATGCACGTTTTGACAGGGTATGGCGCAGACTCATATGTCTCAATAAGTTCATATGGTAGCGCAGGAGCGCATGAGAAGAAAATAATGTTTTTTTCCCCTACAAAAACGGTGCTCTTCTTTTATACAGGGTTCACGAAACCATTAACCCAGCCTGTGAATGGTGGGAGCGTAGAACTATCTATTAAGTTTTGTTGGTTGCCAAAGCACATGCATTCTACCAGCAACCTCGACAGCATCCTACGAAGCTCATTCCTCTCGCCAGCCATCGCCAGGGGTATCATCTTCGCTACCGTTACTATCTTACCCTCTCAAGGAGGTTGGTTTTGCCTATACGGAAGCTGCCACTGTCTTCGGGCGCGGTCGTTGTTGCTTCCCGGCGCATGCTGCGTCGCCCTTTCTCTGAATTCTCCGGTGATCCTACAATCTTCCCGCACTGCTGTAACGTCTTACAACAAGAATGCCTGCCCTGGCGCCCAATTCCAAGGTCACGCTCACCAAATCGCGTCTTTATTAGAGCGCAAGCTCTTAAAGGAGCCATGAAGAGAAAATACAACTTCGTTTAATTTGAAAGAACTAGGATTCAGTATCTCACTCAGCTCCATTAGAGCCACAAAAGATGCTTTTTAACGAAAAAAAAGCAAGAAGTATTTAAAAACTTTCAAATTTTGCGCCACAGTGACGTGTTATGAGCAAGAATGACGTCACACGGGCCAACAATAAATCATAATTTTCAGTGCGTTAACTGCACGTTAGCATTCAAGTGATGCGGTGAAATGGAACTAGAGGCCCCTTTACAGACGTCCAGTCTTGTGTCGTCGCGACAGGTCAGTTAGGCGGCCGCCAATTGCACAAACAAGGTTCCGTGACGTCATAGAAAAGTTGCGGGAAATTGCCTAGGGGGTCGCAACTGCTTCACACGTTTTCTTTCATATCTCCGTTATTTGTTTGAAGATGGCTATGATATTGGTATCATTGTTATCGGGACTAAGCGGTCTTTCTAATAAACCCAACTTGTATTTTCTCTTCATGGCTCCTTTAAGCGCCGGCTTCTGTGGTTTTCCGCAGCCGCCGTCCCTCGATGTAACCGAGCGAACGATAGGGACACCGAATACAAACGAGATAGAGCGAGAAGGAGGGCGGATGAGGTAAGAATGGCGAAAGTGTCAGGGGGAGGTGAGCATGTGGAATCCACGTTCGCTGATGACGCGTCCATTTCCTAAGACGGAGCAGCTGCGCTCCTTTATCGAGGAGAAGACTGCAGTTCGCGCTGCGGTCAAATTTTGTATTAGGGAGTATTGTAATCATCAGTTCATTCTTTTGCACGCGATCACCGGTTCCCGCAACTTCAACATTTAAACAGCAGAGATACTTAAGCTTTTATTTCCGCCTTCAAGCGTTACCAAAAAAAAATAAGAAAAATACCGAGCGCAGGCGAGCGTGTACCTCGTGAGGAGCGCTCCGCGTCGTCCAGGCATGCGCATGGGCTTGCGGCGCATGGGGAGCTTGCAAGAGAATATTAAAAAATACCCAGCGCGCGTGAGCCTGCGCCTCGTTAGCAGGGCCCGGCGTCGGCCAGCTCGACCTTCGAGAATACTCTGCCCAGCGTTCATGGTTTGGTCTCTCGCCTACTCTTTTCCTCCCCAGTTCACGTGGGTTCGCGCCTGAAGTGCGGAGCAGAGTCGCCGAGCTTGCACTACAGACGCCATGTTCGCTAAGTCAGTTGCAGCCGGTTCTAGCGCGTGCTAAAGCGGTCCACTTTGGGAAAAGTGTGGAAGCCTGCGAACAAAACGATGCGGGCCTGTTTTCAGCGGCAAGTTCGGAAATCTGCGGAGAGTGCGGATAGAGGAAATCTGCGGACAGAGTAATTCCCTCTCCGAGAGTGAATTAAACTTTGGGCGCAAGGTGCGGTGCATACCCACAGGGTAGCACGCACCGATGTATCGGGCAGCGATTTATAAGCAATCCTGAATGCAAGGTGCGGTCATTTAATATGTTATGGCCAGCGTTGCCATTCCACCGTAGAACGGAAAATTTTCTTTAAAACTAGTGTTTGTGTTGCCTTCATGAAGGGCTTTTAGAGCGAGGTTTCGGCCGGTATTTTTCCCGTGAAGACACGAACACATTGACGGGCCTGCGGAGTGACGTTTTGGCCGCTAAATGTCCCGTCTAAGCAGGCGCACATCAACAGTAACCCCTTTGCACGTGCACAGGGGAGGGGGGAAGGTGGAAGGGGGAGTGCGCGAAGAGGGGTTTCACGTCGTCACTGCTAACATTCTGAAACAAATTATATGACAATTATCCGCACGTGCAACTCTAACAGTAAGCGGAGATTTGTTTACTTTTCATAATTACGTATTTCACAGCGAAGTTGTACATATTGTGAAGTTCCCGTCTGTTGTCAGTACAGAGGCATTTGCGAGAAAGAAAACGGACAGCCCCATGTTCTTTCGCTTGAATAAAACCCTAGTCATGTTTCAGTCAGCTAATTAACTAGAAAGTGCGGTTAATCACAAATTACGAACAGGCGTGCATTGTTTCGGGCACTCCTTGGACTGCGCCTAGTTACGCTGGAATTGTTGTTTACAAAGTAGAAAGAAACCGATTTTTTAGAGCGCAGATCTTAACCGGTCACTCCTGTGGCTCCGCGACGCCCCACGCCGCCGTCCCTCGTTGTAACCGAGAAAACGCGGTGGGAAGCGGATGGGGAGAGTCTGGCGAAAGTTTGAGGAAGACTAAGCGGAATGCCGCGGGTGCCAAGCGAGACGTGCTCCACGGTGGTGACACGCTACGAGATACCGCTGGGAAGTTCGCCGATGCCGCCGTTACTTCAGAGACGAAGGAAGTGCTGCTCGAGTGGAGGAGCAGCGTGTCCGAAGCAGCGGGCATGCGCCGTCGCATACAGCGTGCACTGCGCTCAAACTTCGCATAACGCATTTTCGAATTCGTCGGCCAGTTTTTTTTTTTTTTTTTGTTATTACATATTCATGGGACATTTCATTCCGCTTCCTGGAATAGGAGTGGTATGAGCTGCAGATGCCGCCACGACAAGTGGCATGGGGTACGTTTTACAGCCTCGCTCGTCATAAGTAATGCAGACATTCGCGCACACATTACGGCGACATGCGTATGCAGAAACGGAAGCTCCGGTGTTAATCCGAGCGGCATATTTCTAGCGGGCCGAGAAAAAATTGCAATGACGGTAAAAAGATAACATTCCGATTTCTTGTCACATTGTCACATTGCTACGCATGGATTGAAACGACAGCGCGCAGAAGTACACTGCTACGAGATTGCTGCAGAGAGAAAGGCACGCCTCGAGGTGTGGAAAAACAATCGATAATTCCATTCCAGTTTTCATCTTTAGCTAGTTTATCTTTCGTCTTTTTTGGCTCTTCGCTTGGTCGGCTTGCTTTTCCAGGTCCGAGTTTTCGTATTGAACCTTCCCTCACATTCGCACTGCCGCAATGATATGCGATCCACCGCTCGATAACGTATGGCTCACAAAACTTCCGTTGACGTCTTTAGCAATCACCGTCGCGGTATCAGCGCATACGGTGGTGAACAGAAGGAGCGGACATTCCATTTCAGTAACGCTGCGAAGATTGCTTGTGAGAGATTTGATGTCGGCACCGCGTATGCGCTAATGTCCGCGTCTATGTTTGCGCCGTGTGCGCGTGCCTGCCGCAAAGCAGCGTCGCGATCATGACACTGTGTTTCGTGTCGGATGAAACGGCACTGTCTCTTGCGTGAATGTATGTCATCGTTTTCCTACGGAAACCCGTTTCCGTTTTCCTACGGAAACGGAAACCGCGCGGGCCGCTATTCTGATCGAGGCAAATAGCAAAATCGCCCGTTTGCTCGAGATTACGGCTCACGTTAAAGATGCCCAGGTGGTCAAAATTAATCCGGAGCCCTCCACTACGGCGCGCCTCATCGTCTGTGTAGCGTCGGTGCGTTAAACCTCATAATCAATAAATCAATGAAGTTTGTTTTCTGAATACAGGGGTTATTGAGGGATAAATGTATTTCATGTTCTGTGTGTGTGTGCGTGTGCGTGCGCGTGTGTGTGTGTGTGTGTGTATGTGTATGTGTATGTGTGTGTGTGTGTGTGTGTGTGTGTGTGTGTGTGTGTGTGTGTGTGTGTGTGTGTGTGTGTGTGTGTGTGTGTGTGTGTGTGTGTGTGTGTGTGTGTGTGTGTGTGTGTGTGTGTGTGTGTGTGTGTGTGTTCGCCTATACGTGCCTTCGTCTCAAAGACATTGTCGTATTATATTCTCCTTCTCAGGGATTGCTTATAGAGAAGCTCTGAGCCTGGATGTCTTATCACTCTTTTAATCTGTGGAAACTCAACTAATTTTACCGTGTTATGTTTCGAGTTCCGACGGGTACGAGACTTCGGCGTGTGGTAACGAGCCACAGGTATTTTTAATGAAAGCAGTAAAGAAATATTTGTTTACAGAACAGATTAGCTCTAACTAAAGAGGAGGTGGCGACTCCAGAATTTGTAGTAATGAAAAGGTATAATGGCTGTTTTAACGAAATTACGACCGGAGGTTAAAAGAATTACATTTCAAGGGACAATGGCTCAAAAATCACGTGTGCTATCACTACACTGCTTGCTGCATTCGCAGCCTTCCCGCACCTCTTTTTTTCTCAGCCCTGGCGTAGCTCTTTTTCGTGAAACACCTACTTCAGTTCGAAGCCTGGCACCGCCATATTTTGGTTGTCGTTAGTCATTTCCCATCAACAGTTCCACAACGTGGGTACCTTCCTTTTTAACCGATCCACGCTACGGTAAATGTTACGTAGAAATGTTACGTAGAAAAAAAAACTAACTCTTCATTTGTTTCCTTTTGCTGCATCTAATTGACCTTGGAAAAAGAGGGCAAATGAACATTCTTTTTATTTAGAGTACGCTGCCAAAAGTCGCATTTGAGTTAGTCGGACCGGCGAGTCGTGCGTTTTAGGATGTTATCATTTTCATCAAAGGCAGATTCGTTGTCACCAACCAAAAAATTAATTCCCAGCGGCCGGTAATCAGGCGCAGCTAGGGATGGGCACATGATGTTATTCGGACAGCTGTGAAATACGGCAGGTATAGTCTAAATTGATACTCACCAGCTTGTCGTTCCAATGGTCACTTTCGTGCGACGAAAACGGATTCCGATCAACCCTATCCCTCATTATGGGATTCCGTTTCTTGGCAAGAAATTTTATCTGAACTTTCAAACCGAGTGCAGTCTTCTTATTCTCACATTCTGAAACCTTCAGAAAGCGCAGCACTGAAATAACGCGACACGAACAAAGGGAGCACAGGACGAGCGCTTACACACAACTAAAGTTTAATCAGAAACGACGAAGAACAAAAAGCCTCTCAGTCACCACACCACGCATCCGTCTCTTATAATCAGATGGGAACAACCCAAAAACCAAAAACAACAATAAAAAACCCCAAAACAAAAACAAACACCTACATCATCAACTGCCATAGGGTGTACAACTCAATGGCTACCAAGATACGCAATCTCTTCCTCGTGTAAAGCAACAGATGCCTGACTGACACAATCATCCCCTCTATGGGTAATCTCGAAAGCTTCAGCTACTTCCCTCGTCAACTGCCGCACATGCTTGAACACAATCTTTGAATCACCGAAAAGCGGCTTGCAACCACCACTGTGCCGGCATTTTCTCCAATGTTTCGCAAGATGTGGCGATATAGCCCCTTTCAAGGACAGTTCATGCTGTCTGAGGCGCACGTTTACGCATCTGCCCGTTTGTACGGCGTACTCCTTACCACAAGACAGTGGAAGTATATGAACACAGCCAACATTGCACTTGACATACCGCGTTTCATGTTTCACACTGCATTTATTCCTGCCGGCGCGATGGTCACCCGGACAATCTTTTTTCAACCAAAGAACAAACCCTGCCAACTTTGTTTCGTGCTGTAAACAGAACCTTCACATTCAACCTGGAACCAACTTTTTTGAACGCATGTGACATCTTGTGCAAATAGGAAATTACTGCCGGCCGATACTGCAACCGTACCAACGTCATCCTTCTTTTAGTTGTGAGTAAACGCTCGTCCTGTGTTCTTTTTGTTGCGCTTTCTGAAGGTTTCAAAATGCAATTTCACCAACTAGCCCAACTCGCCATTCTTCTGCAGCATACTCTCCCATCCGGGACATCAGGGGACCTTCGAGGCATCCTCTCCCGCAAACACCCCTACCTCCTACATGCCTTTCCCCACTTTCCCTAGAGTGACTCTCCCCCGCACAAACACTTTCTATCTCTATCTCTATCTCTATCTCTATCTCTATCTTTATCTCTATAGCTATCTCTTTCTCTCTCTCTCTCGGTATCTGGTCTCCATTAAGTAGTCACTGTTTGGGTTAAAAAGGGCCACCTGTTAAATGGTCCGTGATGACAAAATACAAGTTTGGTTCGCTATACGACTCGGCGAAAAGCGAAAACGCCCGCTGGTGGCCAAAATTAATCCGGAGTCCTCCACTACGGCGCGCCTGATTGCCAGCGTTGCGTCTGCACGTTAAACACTACAATTAGTCATTGCAAGACTTTTTTGTCCCGATAGCAATGATACCGATGTTATTGTTACTTCAACCAAATAATAGATATACTAAAGAGAACAGATAAACAAGTCTCCTCTCCCCAGCAACTTTCCGGTGACTACTCTATGACGTCCCAAAATCTTGTTTCTGGGATAAACTTCCCCTGACCAAAGCCAGCGCCATAAAGCATGACAGAGCGATGGCAGTGGGGACTCTAGTTTCGTTTGATTCTATTACTTGAAAGCTAAGGTGCGGTTAACACGCTGATAACTACGGTTCTGGCCTATATTACGTAATTCCTACCCGTATTGCGTCACTACAGGGCGACAATTGAAAGTTTTTTCCCATTTGCTGCTTTTTTTTGTTAAGAATGGTATTTCATGGATGGAATGGATCTGGTTGAGTTACCAAAGTCAAGTCCGTTCAAATTGAATACAGTTTCACTCGGTCTTCATGGTCCCTAAATACCAACCAAACTCTTTTATATGAGAGTTCGCTCTCTAGTACACCGCTATGGCTCCCTGTCCCAAGGTGTTACTGGCATCATCGTTTTTTTTCGTCGGCTATTTGAGGTGGCGGAACTTCTTTGAAGACCTTTCGGCCTCCGGTCTAGCATGAAGCCATTCATTCCATTCCTCTCCAAGACGTGTTTCAGATGTCGACGAGGCCCTAAGCAAGCATGTCCTACAAAAGAGGGAGGCACGCCATTGAAAGATGGGAGGCAGCAGCTGCAGCGACTTTCGCGCCAGATTGCGACGCACTGAAGGGGAATTACGAGAGCGCGAATTTCAAAACGGCCATTTCATTCCTTCGACGCGCTGTGGGCGCCAACCAGGGCACCAACAGTGCAGCGGAGCCCGAACTGTCTGACTGGCTTTGACACGTAGCGAACGACGACTGCATTTATGAACGGCTGAACGACGCGCACGCCTTATGGTACTCGCAAAAGTGTCGAAAAAGAATATAAAGAAGGAAACGCAAACCTAAAGAACAGGATATAACTATTAGATTGGGTTTTCATGGTGGGTGGGCGCTTTCACAACAGAAAGAAAAGTAGAACGGGGAGATGAAAGCCAGCTGCTTCAAATTTTAAAAAGCCTCATGCTTTTCTTTCCACCCGCAGTGAAAGCACCTTTTGCTCCACAATATTGAAAAGCCGTCAAAATCTTTAGCTCCTCGTCGCCCTGACAGAATTGGGGTACCGTGGGGTGGATTATCTTATGGGAAAAAATAGAGAAAGACGAGTGCTAGTTTGTTTCCAGCAATTGGTAACGCAATGCCGCTAGTCTCACGCGGAGTCTTGGTGCATAAAGGATAAAGCCCTTTGGTGGAAAGAAAAGGGCTATTTCAACGTTTATATATCCTCGGTAATTATTCCGATATGGTTGGACATTTTTGTCTCCTAAAAAATATTGTCTAAAACAGCAGAACAAAAAAGGTACTGCAATTAAACACCGACTGATGGCGACCAACAATACTGATTATGAGCCGCCAGTTTGTCGTCATGGTGAGCCAACGATGAACGATAAGCCGGAAAAAAGAGGAGGGAGAGGAATACTTTTCCGGAGAGGGAAGGCGCTCGGCCCATTTGGAGAGGGGCGGTTACTGGGGTGGCAGTGGGCCTTTTTTACGGTGGTATGAAGTAACAATCAAGCAAAGAAGCTCGTGAGGATGCTATGTAGTGTTATCAGCATCCTTCAGCTGCTGGTATGCGCACGGACCTGTAAAGTACTGCACTCGGGATACCATGTGGCTAAGCCAGTCAGTTCATGTTGATTGGTAAAGTATGTTTGAAAGTAACATGAATGGCATCAAGAAAAAAACTGCTCAGCTGTAGGAGTCGGTAAAACATGAAAGTTAAATGTGCAGCAAAATCTGCAGCTGGGCATGATTTGCGGGTCAGCCGCTGTCTTGTGGGTGTGCCCGGTGAGCGACCTCCTGCTGGCGGGTTGATTCAGCAAAGGTGTACTGACGTCATTTCCGTGAGGGATATGACGTCAGTGAAATCTTGGTGTATCTCGGCATAAAACACTTTGTGTTAAAATATAAAACCCGAAAACGAACAACCCTAAGTATAACGTACTCTTTGGTTCTAAAGGTTGCTTCCCCGCAAGAAGAGCCTGTGTGCAGGGGTGCACCCTTTGCAGGCCGCTGGCTACGTTGTTGTGGCGTCATTTCCGGGACGGATATGACGCAAGTTAAATCTTCGTGAACCCCGGAATGAAACACACCAAATTTGTGTTTTACTCGCAGAACGTACACCTGGTCTATAAGGCGCGCTATATTGCAAGGCTACGGATTGTTTATACCACCTGTCAATTTTAAGTCCACAGAAATTCGCCAAAGGGTGTTTTTTTGCGGTGCCATTAGAGAGACGGTGCGGCGTTTGCGAGCCCAGCCGGGGTCCCTGGCTTAGCAGCACAACGACATAGCCAGTGAGCTGCAGTGGCGGGTAGCTCAGCTCGTACGTTTAAGCGGACCTTACTACTGAATCAGCGTTGAAAAGGACACTCAAGGAAATGTCCCGGTATTAGTTTAGAGCTCAGCTCTTATGCGGCCGCCTGTGTGGTTTCGTGGTGTCTTTTGGCGTCGTCCCTCGTTGTAACGGAGGGAACGACGAGGACCACAAAAATTGAGCGAGGAAGACAGCATATCAGGAGAGTATGGCGAATGTGTGAGGAAGAACGCGGAGTAAAGCCGGTTGATGTGCGAGGCGTGCTGCGCGGAGGCGGCCCTCTACGAGACGGCGCCAGAGTAGCGCGCTGTCAAGTGTTCGCCGGTGACGCGATCGCTAAGACATGAGGCGAGTGCGTCCACTGATACCATATGTGGCAACAAAGCACTGTATGGGAGGAGTAATATTTGAATATAAAAGTGGTTTGTAACCATGCATACATAGCTGTCTGAAATTCATCAACTATTTGCGAAGACGAAACAGCTTAACAGCGGCGATCAAATTTCGCATTAGCGAGTATCGTAATCGCAAACCAATTTTATGGCTAATTGTCGAGTTTACCCAATATAGTGAATCACTGGACTGCTCAGACAAAGTACAGAGTCTTTTGTATCCCTAATAAAATTAGAAAAAAGAAATTTCCGCAGCTTGCACTAGTGGTGCAAGGCTGGAGATGCAGGAGAGCTGGCGCCCCCTCCACCTCCCCCCCTTATCGGAGACCCGGCTGTTGCACATGACGTGGAATCCTGAACTTGCCGCTGAAAGTTCTCTACCACGTGCAGGCCCGAATCGTTTTGCCTACACGCTTTTGCTTCACTCCCAAAGTGGACCACGTTAGCACGCTATGTAACCCGCGGCAACCGGCTTCACGAACATGGCGTCCATAGCGCGAACTCGGCGCCAGTGCCCAATACTTCAGGCGCGAACTCACGTGAACTGGCAAGGAGAACATCACGCGAGAGATCACGCCAATAAAGCTGGGCAGGGTGTTCTCGAAGCTCGAGCTGGCCGATGACAGGCGCTCCTCACGGGGCGCGCGCTCACATGCGCTCTGTATTTTATGCGACGCAGCTTATGGTCGAGCCTGTTCCCTCCGGCACACCCCCAATGCACGTGCCTGGCCAGGCACCGCTGATGATGATTGTGGCAGGATGACCCCTGGGAATTGGTCAACCAAAGAATCCACCACGAGATAGCTTCGCGTTCAACCACGGTCGTCATCTTCCCGTAGGGAAACCCTTGTAGTATGCGAGGCATTCCTCCTCTCCTCACCAAAGCTCCTCTCCTCTCAGGGATTGCACAACGAATGGCAACACCTGCGGCTCCGCGCGCGATAATGCGAAGCAGCTTAGGCTTAGAGACGCGACAGTAGCCACTGCATACTCCGCTGGGGGCGCCACTGTAGCTCCGCGGTATAAATGACGCGCGCGCGCGCTCCGCTCACCTCGTTCTCCTCCGGCAACGCCGCGATCGAACTGAAAACTAATGGGAACTTGAGTCGACCGCATGGCTGCTTCGCATACTACTCAGGGTTCCGCTACGGGAAGAGGGTGAATTTTTTTTGTGTTTTTTCTGGTAACGCTCGATGGCGGAACTAAAACCTTAAACCGCACTGCTGTTATAACTCAATCGGTCGTAAGTGGCCACTGCACAACTGCCGTAAAGATGCCACACTGGTTCAGAATATGCAATCAAGCTCCCTATAAGCCTTTAAAATTATCATTTTATCCACTCCATTTTATTCATTCCATCGATGTTGTGCTCGCTGCAACGACGGTTGTACGCGTTAACCGTATAACAGCACTAACTTGACACGCGCTATTGGCCTGACTTACGGCGATCTTTATACAGTGGAGTCTTGAATCATAAGGAAAGCGAGGAAAACTTTGGCCTTCTTGGTCGTATTCTTTTGAACTGAATTAGCATACTATTATGGTAACTGGTAGGAAAGGGAGAGAGAGAGAGAGAGAGAGAGAGAGAGAGAGAGAGAGAGAGAGAGAGAGAGAGAGAGAGAGAGAGAGAGAGAGAGAGATAAATGACGTGATTTGATGCCCGAGTTGGGCTCTCAAAGCTAGGCGTTTTGGAGACGGGAGAAAAAACATTCTTTTAAGAAATGGAGGAGGGGAAGCTGCTTCCATCATGTGTACATATACGCAAAAAATTATTAAAACTGATTTTTTTGCAAATGTTTGATACTTGATTTGTGATATTGTTTCTATTTATCTCTTCTTTTTTTCTCGGGTTCTGTTTCTGCGCCAATCGGCACAAAAAATCTCAATTAATAAAGCACACGACATGTTTGGAAGCTAGGACGAGACGATGAAAGCCGTACTTGGTTTAGGATAGTAACATGGTCCTTGCAATGCTCAGTTACCGCTATAAGGATCACCACAGTTACGTATTCGAAATTAAATCAAAGCCCCCTTGTTAAGACAAAGGTGGTTGAAACGCGTAGCTTCCTTTCACGCAGTCTGCGTAAGCTCAAGTTCCAGTGTCCAAACTGCTTGGACCATGTCGGAATGGCACAATCAGACAGACGTTGCCCGCATAACGCTTGTCTTGTCCAAACTTGCCACGGGAAGCATTCTTTCTTTTGTAAACCATTGTTTAAAGTTGACTTTCTTGCAGTGCGTTTCGCGCTACAAACGATGCCATCAGTGAGCCATACAAAGCTGCGCTTTAATTATAATATTCCCGTCGATAAAACAGGCGTTACAGTTCTTTAACAGTTCAGAAACATAAACACCTTCCGGTCCCGTGTTCGTAAAGGCGAGCTGTTGTTCACGATCGTTGAAGCATTCCAATGAGCTGATTTTGTTTTTACTCTAGACCTCTATGGCTTTCGTCGTTCGTCTGCGGGGAGGAAAGATGCAGCTTCAAAACAAAGATTGTCTCAGCCACCTTTCACATCATCATGATTCAGTTGCTTCCCCATGTAAAGCATGCAGCGCCTTTATAACAGCAGGAGTGTTCTAAGCTGGGCGAGTTGGTACTGTTCTATGGCGGGTAACAGCGCAAACTGGGCGAAAACATGAAAAGGGAGTTACACAAACAAGCGCTGACTTTCAGCTGACTTTATTCGAAAAAAAAAAAACACTCAATTATATACACACGTCGCATCCTCACAGAGCATGCAATAAAAGAAAAGAGGGAGAAAAAACACCCTAACTGCTGACACCGGCGGTGCAGAATATAAAAATTACATTTCAACCTGTGCTAAGATAAGAAATCTTTTTTTTCATGCGAAAGGACAGAAGACTGGCTGACACAATCCGTCGACCGATTAATAATGCGCGCTGCCTCGAACAGCTCCCTGGCCGTCTGGTTCCTATGGGAGAACAAAATAGAAGTGTCGGCAAAACGGGGTGTGCAACCGCAATGCTTGCAATGTGCCGAAAAGTGGGAACTTGTAGCCCCTTTGAATGAATTGCAATGTTCTCTTAATCGGACGTTAAGGCAGCGCCCCGTCTTCTCTACATAGACAGGCTTGCAAGGCAGAGGAAATAGACGACGGAAGTACGGCAAGGTACTATTACGAGCAATATGAAAGGGAACACAGGAACGCGTGGCAAACAGCCTCGAAACAGACTCGGAGCGATACGCGGATGGCGCTGTGAAAAACAGAGGGGGAAAGGAGGACGCTCTTCAGCTAAGTGTTGGCACTCCCACCACGCTGGGATTTCTAAAAAGCAGCAACTTACGTCATTTCACCGATGATATAGTATCGTCCGAAAGCCGATAAGACGCACGGCAGGAATGGGAACAGTTGTTAGAACAGCGTCCCCCTTTCCCCTGTGTTTCCGACGGCGGCCGCTGCGTATCACTCATAGCTGGGTCTGAGGGTGTTTTCCACGCGTTCCTGTGTTCCCTTTCATATTGCTCATAATAGTACATAGTTATGAATATGCTTCACGGTGCAGCCAGGCGTAGCAATAGCCTGTTATTTGTTTATGCGGCGATCGACTTTTGCGCACAATCGGCCCAACATGCTGCGCGCAGAAATTAACACCTGCACACCATAGCGAGATGCAACATTTTACGCCGTGAGTAAAGCCATGTATATAGGGCAATACAGCAATTCGAACTCGGTACTACCACCTTGTTCTAATCTAGCTTTGGGCATGCCAAAGAGAGCAGGTCTACCGGAAAGCCAGCGGGCATGCTCTCTTTGGCATGCCAAATGCTAGATCAGAACATTAAGGAAGGTGGTAGAACCCTGCTCACATCCGCTGAAAAAGAACGCAAAAAAATTGCTGTATTGCCCTACATACATTGCTTCACTTACGGCCCAAAAAAGGCTGCATCTTGCTATGGCGTACAGGGTTTAATTTCTGCGCACTACATGTTTGGCCGATTGTGCGCAAAAGTCGATCGCCGCATAATCAAAAAACAGGCTATTTGATCTGTTATTTCATGTCGAAGAATGAACCAGCCGATTGGTGGAGAAGGCCAAAAAAGACACAAAAGAAATTCAATTAACGACAGATAATCTCAACGCGGATCCCTACCTCTTGCACCTTTGGGAGGCTCGAAGAAGCCTTACCCGAAGGTAAAAATGCAACAAGAAATTGGAACGCCGCATCGCCCTACTAACAAAAGAAGCAGCAGAGTACGCCAATCAATTGGAGAAACAAAATTGCAATCAACTGTGCGATAAATTACAAGGAACCCTGAGCACTCGGGGAACATGGGAAATTTTGAGGTCGCTTCTTCCACACGATTCCGAGTCAAAGTCGACGACCATAGAAAACGTGGAACGACTTATTCACAATTTACCGGGCACAGAGAACGACGTGCTCGAAGCAGTAAAGAAGAAATTTGGGAGGGAAAACACGTCAACAGCCATCACCCACCCGGACTACGATGGAAACCCCAACCCAGAACTTGATTAGTCATTCACGAGGGCAGAACTTGATGCTGCACTGGCCTAGCTAACGAAAAACACCTCCCCGGGAAAGGTAGAATGATAAACAAGATGTTACGAAACACAAGCGAAAAGATGAAGGTTGATCTCTTGGGGAAAATAAACCTGATTTGGGACAGCGGCACTGCCGACCATGTAGAAACACGCAGATGTCACCATGCTTCCGAAACCCAACAAACCCTTAGGGGTATCCAACCTTAGGCCGATATCTCTGACTTCGTGGGCGGGCAAACTAAGGGAACACATGGTGCTAGACAGGCTGACATCACAAATGGAGGAACCAGCAGAGGGACGGAAAAGGTTCCCGGACACCATGTATGGGTTCCGCCCCAACGTGTTCACTCAGGTCATCCTATTACAAATAAAAGAAGAGGTCACCGACAACCTAAGCACCTCCCAAACAAGCGCCATCCTCACCTTGGACGTCAAAGGGGCTTTTGACAACGTGTCGCACACGGCTCCAAAAATTGAAGCCCCAAAGATTACCCAATGCAGAGAGACAGCCCATAATTACATCAGGGACTTTCTCTCGCATCGCACGGCAACGGTGGGACTTGCCAGATTACGGAGGGAAAAATTTGACTTCACCCCAAATGGCACTCCGCAGGGCTCCATCATCTCGCCATTACTATTCAATTTATCAATAATGCACCTACCTGACCAGCTAAATTCCATCCCAGGACTCAGGCATGCCATCTACACCGACGACCTGACCTTTTGGACTACCAAAGCCCCAGCAGGCATGCAACAGGATGCCCTGCAGGAAACCTTTATCTCTACGGAAACCTATACGAAAAGGTGTTGGCTCTCTATTGCACCGGAAAAACCTCAAATTCTCATGCTCATGAAGCGAACAAGAGGTAGACCCCCGCCGAGACCCCCGACCCAGAGGTGGCGCTTGATGGCGCTACCATCCCAAAGGTCGATACATTCCGAATATGGGGCTGACTTTTCGAAAAGACGGGGCAGGGCTGCCACCCTCCAGAAACTAAAGCAACTACAGAAGCCCAGTTAAGCCACCTAATCAGGCGAGTAACAAAAAAAACACGGGTTGAAAGAAGAGGACACAATCAGAATGCTACACGACCTGGTAATTAGCAGTATCACCTACGGCACTCCTTACTTGGGGCTAAAAATCTCTGAAATTAAGACGCTCGACATTTTAATTCGTCAAATCAACAAATTAGCACTGGGAATGCCAGCCAAGACCTCCACAGATAACTTTTTTACCTGCACCCGTCGTTTTGAAGCGCAGCTCTTAGTGTCTGCCTCTGCGGTTTCGTGTAGCCATCTTCCCTCAATTTTAACTGAGCGAACAAAGAGGACACCAAAGATAGACGAAATGCAGAAAGCAGGAAAACGTAGGAGAAAAGTATGGCAAAAGCGCGAGTCGAGAGCGGTACGCCGAGACGACTCGAGACGTGCTCGGAGGAGGCGGCACGCTGCTAAATAACCTCGGAAAACGGCCGTCCAAAACTACGCCAAAGGTCTCATTTCGGCCCAGGCACACAAAATTCTGTGTCTAAATTCGCCATCCCACACGGTCGAACTCCAATGGTTCCCGGCTCACACGGGCATTGGAGGGATAGAGACGGCCCACACGGCAGCCCGAGCACTTGTCACCCGGGCATACGATGTGGACTCTACCCTCCATGGAGCCAGATCAACCAGGGATAGTCTCCTGGCCTTCAGAGAGGTCACGCAGCATTACCGCCTCTCCCGCCGCAAGCTTCCCCCCGCCCACTCATCCCTCACTCTAGAGGAAGAACGCCTCTGGCGTCAACTGCAAACGGAGTTCCTGCCCTGCAGAGCCGTCCTGCATCCCATCCACCCCTCCCTGTACCCATCCCCCCTCTGCCCCCGCTGCGGTGAAAGGGCCACGGTCCAGCACCAAATGTGGGCTTGTGCAGAGGACCCATTCCCTTCCATTAATTCCCCTGACCAGTGGATGGAGGCGTTGGGCCGCTCGGACCCCCAGCTCCAGAAGGAGCTCGTGACTCGAGCGGCTGAAGTCGTCGCAACCCTCAGGGTTGCGCCCACCGCGCCCTAATCCGCTATGTAAATAAAAGTTATTTCTCTCTCTCTCTCTCTCGGAGTAGCGCGCGCCGTCGTGCGTTCGCTGATGCGCGATTATTTCCTGAGTCGCAGCCCCTGTGCGCCGTCACCGAGAAAACTTAAGTTTGCGCCGGGATCGAAATTCGCATTAGGGAGTATCGTAATCGTGAGCCAATATTTATTGTATTTTTTTGTGATTTTGACGCACATATACCTGGGAGTTGGTGAGGAGGCAGTATACTGAGCGAAATATCTAACACCGGTAACCTTGTTCGTTTTTGTGCGTGCGCTTATTCGCGAAATATATCTATGGTCAAATAAGCAGTTCATAGCCAGCGCTTGTACCGTGCGTCTGCCAAGTCATCCTCAGCCTTTGCGCTGTTGTGTTGCGGGATACTCTGAGTAGTTAGCGTTGGGACGATTCAAGCCGGGATGGCGGACTTTGTGATCCAGACTAAAAGAATCATTTGTAATAGCCCAGGTTTCACCTCAGTAACGAAACCGTGATGTGCACGTCATAAATACCGGATACATCCACAGACATTTAAATATAATCACTACACACACACCACCCACGCACGCGCGCACACATACACGCACGCACGTAGATACATACATACATACATACATGCATGCATGCATGCATGCATGCATGCATACATACATACATACATACATACATACATACATACATACATACATACATACATACATGCATGCATGCATGCATGCCTGCATGCATGCATGCATGCATACATGCATGCATGCATACATGCATGCATGCTTGCATACATACATACATACATACATACATACATACATACATACATACATACATACATACATAAATACATACATACATACATACATACATACATACATACATACATACATACGCACACACCTAAACACTCGAATGCCAGCAGTTTACAACAGCAATAAAGGCATAGAGTTTGTAGTTTTATTCCGTCTAGTCGAGGCAGAAATTTTGAAATGCTTGGAAAGAGAGAAAGTGGAATCGCATGCGCCCCATAAAACCAGCCAGTCGACTGCTGTTTTCAGGTCCTAGACACTCGAATCTGACCACGGGGGGTGAAACAGAATGCCGTTTTCAGCTCGAGGCGTTCGTGCTGCTCTCCGTGCATAGAGGCTATAAAATACTTTAGAAAATTGAGCGGAATACAGTCTTTCGGTGCCTGAATTTTCCAAACATCGTATGCTTAATCCGAAAAAGATTAGTTCGAATTGCACCCCCCACACCCCCGGCTCGTGTTTGTTCCCCACCAGCTTTCCTTCCTAACGCTCCGCAATAGCCGCGTTTTTGAAAGCAAGGCTAACTACTTTCCCCCATCCCTGTCGTTCCAGACTGCCTATTTCCGTACTGTATTCAATAAACGAGTCCCTCATTCTAAAGGTTTCATACATGCCGACGCACACACATGGCACCAATGATTTCGCAAAACCGACACTCGGATCCATGCGGAACCCTTCACATTGCAACGCAGAGAAGGAAACGGAAGCGTCGAAAATGGGGGAAATATTGCCGGAAACGACTGCACGAAGAAGGGAGAGGTGCGGAAAAACAACCGACCTTTTTTCCCTCAATCCCTTCAGCAGCGTATGTCTTTTGTTCTTTCCCTCCTTTCAATGTCTGGGCTGGCGCTTTATCGGCCCACCGGTCCGTGCCCCGGTTTCCACCCTGAGCTCTTCTTATCGGGCTCTTGCCATCCGGTGCGAATGAAGGTGCACAGCTCACGGCATGTAAGGGGAGGACTGACAACAGGTTGGCCATCGGAGCAGAAGCTTCTATACCTAGGGGCCGTCGAGAAGTAGGGAGAGACGGAGAAGTCGGTGAAGCGATGAGATAAGCCACTTGGTAAGCAAAGAATGGAATCGCATGACGAAGTTTGGAGGATCTGCTAGAGGCCTTCATCCGGCAGATGACACATGAACTGCGATGAGGATGACGATGCTGCTGCTAGTAATAAATCACAATATCAATGAATCGATTGATAGATTGATCGAACGATTGATTGATTAATGGATCATCAATAGATCCATCATCTATTGATTGATTGATTGACCATTTATCGGTCATCGATTGATCGATAGATTGATTGATCGAGTGATTGATCAATTGTTCTTTCAAGGAAGGTGTGTTTCAAAATTGATAGAATAACATTTTTTCTGAGACGAAAATACTTGCTCAGAAAAGCAATGTGTAGTAATATTGTCTTTACCTGTAGCCTTGTTAAATTTGAAACTTCACATATTCGTGATGTGGTCATTTTTCGAAAAATACTTATAAAGGCAGATTTGGGACAGCTGTTCTTTAAAGTAGGAAAAACATCACAGTAATTTGCAACAGTAGGAGCACGGCTTCCGAGATTTTCCCACGCGCGTGTTTCGGGGGCCATGGTAGAATAATTGAAGGATTAAATAAATTCATTCGCCGATTGAACTGACAGTCCACGGAAAACTGTGCCGATTCAGCAATACCACGAGGCACATAACTGCGTAAATAGTTACTAGCGACCACGTTTTCCGCGAGTCATGCGGCGCTGCATGAAAACGTCGCTTTGGCGCCATTTGAAATTCTGTTCCTAAAACTGTTATTGACCGAATGCGCAAACGTGACCAAATTATGTTTTTTCTCCTTTTATGGCTTGTAAAGCACCTTCGCGGAGGAATCGAAGACCCCTCCCGATGGTGTCTTTAATTGAACACGCTTATGACGATGATAGGACACGTGTAGAGCTACTGCCGCCTTTCATAATGAAGATGAGAGCTGAAGGCGTGCATTTCGGGGTCATTGCCCGTTCGTTGCGCAAGCCGCCACAGTGGCGTTGCAAGTGCCGCCAACTCTATCCACAGCGTCTCTGGAATACGCCACACCCTCAAGGGGAGGACGAAACCCCAGTCACAGGTCCCGCTGGCCACACGCCTGAATCACGTGACTCATCGTTGTTCTGCAGTTACGCGACGAGGTGCAATGCATTTGGGGTTTACAGCCCTGCGCGGGTGTGAGAACATTCCCTGACAGCGTGGTTCCGCTCTCCAGCGACCACCACTGTACGAGAGGAGTGGAACCTGGAAATTTGATGGGAGAGCGTATGGCTCCGTGATTAGAAGGGGAGGCCGACCAATCGGATTCGGATCTGTTTCGCGACGCACATTGTTCGCGAAGTTATAATATCGGGCGCACAACGGACCGCGGGAGCTTTGAGAACCTAATGTAGGAACAACGAGCCTCTGTGCTCAGTTCGCGTAAAGCGTCGTTAATTGTCGTTTGGGGCGTGCCTGCAGAATGTTAGATAACTAAGATAAGTTCTAGGGTATAACTGGTCAGACGAATTCTAAGACAGCAATGCTTTGTCATTTTGTAAAAAAACATTTTGTACAATTAATGTGAATACAGTTTTCTTAGTTGTCACGTGGTCATTGTCGCCTTCTCATCTAATCTTCTTCGTCGCCATCACCGCCACGTTCCGGAACAAAACGAACCCCAACCTATCAACGAGGTTTCACTGCACGAGAGAGACATATGTTCTCATTTCACAACATACTCCCCCGCGCAACAATAAATGAGCATTGTCCGTGGCCACCAAATTGCTTAGTTCATGCCGAGTTCATTTCAAGTCCGTGTAAGTCAAGACTTCGACACCTTGCCTCTTCCACTTTTGTCGGTGGTTGTTTCTGGTGGACCGATGAACCAAGCTACTGCGGCCCCTGGAAGCGGTCTTTCAGGAATACTTGTTAAAATACTTTTTTCTATCATGGTTTTAGCTATGTCTTGCTATTTTCTCGTCAATATTTTTTTTTGTAGCAGCCGGATGCACGTGGGCCGTATTCGCGCTGCGGCTTTCCTCAAAGCGCACGATGAGGTTTCTTGGGTCTGGTGTTGTTCCGGCTTAGTTCTTTGAGTAGGGCTACACTCTACGTCTTCTAGTAAGGTTTAGATGCTTTTTTTTTTCGCAACGTTAGCTGGCGCTAGTGATTCCTTTTAAAACTGTGGCGAATTGTGAGCACGGCCACCTTTGACGTCCTCGGTTCTTGAACGATACTTTTCAGCAGTTCCGTCTTTCTTTCGTATGCACTGCTCTTTTGGCAACTTATGTTTGAATGAATTAGGACAAAGCGCGTCAGCTCGTAAGATATGTACCTCTTTGTCTTCGCCAGTATAATTAGCGCCAAACATGGCGGGATCCATACTCTCGCACTCTCTATTCATTGGTCACTTTGAAGCATACTTCTACTGGGTTATCTTAGGTGTCAGGCCATCGAAGTCCCTGCCGTTTATTGTTTTCCTTTTTTTTGCGCTAGTACAGTCTGGAAAGAGTAATTGCCTTTCGCTCCAAGAATATATTAACAGTGGCCTCTTTTTTGCGTTCAGTCTCTTTGGGCGAATACACGAGATGGTTGCTTTTCATTGGCATTAGATCTTGAAAATCCAGTTTCACTGTATGTCCACCTTCATCGTTTCCGCTCCATGAGTGGGATTTGCATTTGAAGCTTTGCTACTTTGCCAATATCTCGTCTGATTCTCCCGGCGTTCCCTGTGTTCTGCGCGAATTCGATTGTTGATGGAAGCAATTTAGAAATTTTGGGAACTTTAGAAACTTTAAAAACGTATGTTCATACAAACTTCTCGTTCACGTATTATAAACTTTTGTATTCGTGGCGGAATCGAGATACAGACAGATAAACATTTTCACGTTTAAGTAACACAAGAAAGACTATCGTCTTTAAAATTGAAGTAAGCACACCAACCACTAGAACTTCGCTTCATTACCGGGGATGGTGGCGTGTCCAGGAGCTCAGACGATGCGGATGTCAGGGGTCGTTGAGCAGTTTTTGAGAATGTGAAGGGCGGATGAAGCAATTCTACCAATCTGGAAGTTTCGGCAGGCTGTATCCGAATCGGTGAGGATGGTGGCTGGGTCAGGGCGGAAAATGGTGGGCAATGGCTATTTCTTCGGCGACATCGATTGAGCTTGTGATAGTAGTGGCGGCATTGAGGCATTGGCCAGTATGAGTAACTACACAGGCTACGTGGCCGGCGCACCCAGGGTAGGGGGGTAGCATCAGTATATAGGGCGGTGGGGTCTTTCCGTATCGCACAGTCAGGGTTCGAGCACGGCAGCCCGGCGGCCCATGGCGTGGTAGTTAGTGCATGCATATTGCAAGGGATGGGGCCACCCGGATGCCATTTCGCATGGGCTAGGGAATGCGTTGTTTTTCCTCCCTCGGTGCTATCGGATGGAGTCCTAATGCTGTAAGAACCCGTCGACCTGTGGGAGTCAAGTGCGGGTGCCCGTAGTCGAGCTGAATGATGGGCTTCTGCAGCTCTTCCTACGTGTTATGAACTTCCAAAGGCAGTAGTTTGCGGGTTGCAGTAGCAGTGGGGAGGCCAAGCGCAGTTTGTACGCTTGGCGAATCATGGTGCTTGAGCCGAGCCTTTTCTGTTGTTTTGAAAGTGAGGTACGGGGCTCCGTATGTAATGCGGCTAATACTCAAAGCTTGCAGTATTCTTAGTGTATGTTGCTCTTTAAGGCCTCGACCGGCGGTGGGACATGCATTGCAAAAAAGTGTATCAATTGTGTAAGGACTATGTAGCCGGGAAATGTATATGAAGCACAGAGCCGTTTTTGGGTGTTGTTAGACCAACAATCTCAGGTGCGGGACGGCTGGGGATTGGCTGTCCTGCGTGGTAAGCTGAGGTTTAGGTATACCTCGAGCAGATTTGTGAGCAGAGCCGAGAGTGGAGTGTCAGCAAAGCCGATGTTTCGGGTGCGCACTGCAGGCCTCTTGCCTGGAGGCAGTGAAGGGTAAAGGTAACGGCTTGCTGAAGGCACCTTGCTATTCTCCAAGGGAGCCAGTAGGCGTCCAGACGGTGAGATCATCCGTGAATAACGCGTGTTTGATGTGGAGAATTGACTGCAATTTCGGTGGAAGGTCCTTCATGGCGATGTTAAATAACAGTGGCGAGATGGCCGAGCCTTGCGGCGTACCTTTCACGTCAATCGTGAAAGTGGACGATTGAAGATACCCAACGCCAATTGTCGCTGTACGGTCCATTAGGAAGCCCCTAACGTAGTTATACGTGCGCTCTCCACATCCGAGAGATGCGAGTCCTGCAAGTATTGCCCAGTGTGAAACGTTGTCGAAAGCACTCTTGATGTCCATGGTGAGTATGCAACGCTTGTGGGATGATGTGAGTCGATCAATAATGTCAGACATATGTTGGATTAAAATATACTGCGTGGCCGAAAACCAAACATTGTCATTGGGAAGAGGTCATTATCCTCGATGTGTGCTAAGAAGCGGTTAGGTACTAAATGTTCATACAGTTTCCCAGCACACGATGTCAGGGATATGAGGCGAAGGTTTCTGGAGTGAACGGTTTTTTTGTCTTCGGGATAAGAGTAATATCTGCGTGGCCGGCAGAGTTGCGGTAGAGTACCCGGCCTTCCATGGTTGTTGATATACTCTAAAAAAGCTTCAAGGGCGGCGTATGGAGATTGCGCAGGTATTTGTTCTGGATGCAGTCTTTACGCGGTGTTGTATTGCGTGTGAGGCTACGCACGACTGCCTAAATTTCTGGAAGGGTGAAGGGAGCATCCAGGTCAGCGTTTGGGGGATATCGCAGGCTAAACTGACGCGGTGTTTTTTTTTTTCCGACCTGCACTCTATTCGCATTGAAGACGAGTCAGACAGCCTTCAAGGCCGCATCTTATACAACGAAGGCTCCTTCACCCTTTTAAAGGACTCTCTTTTCATTCATATCGGTGGCAGCAAAGCGTCTTTTTTAATGGGAACAGCTGCGAAAAGTGCCTCGAATGAAAGGAGCTTCGCCGACGTTGAAATTCGTCAAAAAGGAAACTATTGTATCTTGACGTCCAGCCTAAGCTAGATTCGGCATTCAGCGACTTCGCATTTGTTTTGTGCCTTTCTACACTGCTTATTTTTTTCAGCTAATACGGAAAGACATTAGGAACTCTTTTTCATGAGCGCACGGGTACATGGCTCCAAAGGGGAAGGAAGCAGCTTTTTGAAGCTGATTTGAATGCGTGCCCTTACGAGCAAGCACTTACAATTATTTGAATTGTTTTCATTCTGCGATAATTGGATCTTGAATGGCTATGTATTTTTTCTTCACAATTTATATATTGTGGCTTATGCAATGAACCCTGCGGTTTTTTAATGAACGTGACTGAAGAATAACTAGAAAAAACTAAAAATAAAAATGTCTGTGTTTTACGTCCACAAGCTACACCAGAGCGATAGGCGCGCAATAGTTGGTGAGTCCGGATTCATTACGACCACCTGCGATCGTTAAAATGTTGCAGAAATCTCGACAAACGGTTGTTCTCGGCTTTTTGCCTATGCAAGAAAATGCGGAGTATTAAAGGAACATGTAAAGCATATATTAGATCAATAATTTACGCGCACAAATTTTAGCCGGTATGGGAGCATCGACCTAACAGGGACGCTTAAACCATTTTGTGGGCGTATATTTTTGCGTAGTGGAATGTTGTAAAAAAAAATTACACCCATCTCCCCGAAGGGAACCATGAGTAGGATGCGGAACGTCATGGGGGTTCCGTTTGCGTTTCTGTTATGTTTGTTAGCCAAATTTGGTGGAAATGTAGTGAACCCGTAATGATCATATATTCTTATTGGTATTCGTATATACGCGAGTGAGACGAGATTGAAGTGGTATCTAAAGGTCTTTATTTAGGTTTGCACGTCTTCTTACTTTGAGTATGACGGCCTTATGGTTCGCTGAAGTGCACAGTCAGTGGATCTCGTAGCAGCGGTTGTATGCAGTCGTCGCCGTTGCAGTTGGTAAAGACGAGCTTGATACACGTTCTGTGGATTGTAGTTGGGTGTAATTGCTGTTAGTGTTTTGCGCTGAGGCTCTCACTTAATTGCGTCAGCACACTCACTGGCGGGGCTGTTGCTTCCATCTCTACTTCATCTGAAGAATCACGGAGTCAACGCAAGCACAACCGGAGTAGTGTTGTTGTTGTTGTTGTTGTTCCTATTCTATGGCACGTACCCACGTGGATGATTGGCCAAGAACGGTGGTGGTGCGGACGCCGGACCACCTGCCGGACGCCGTGGGACATACCCCGAGTATAAGACGTGGGTGATTGGCCAAGAAACGGTGGTGTGCGGACGCCGGACCACCACCGACGCCGCGGGACATACCCCCCGAACTAAGACACTCCGCATCTAATATTAAAAATGCGGAAAATATCAAAACGTATACCGCATGGCATTCCACAACTAATGTAGATTTCGCGAAAGTTTCACCCGTAATCGTACAAAGCGTAATTGGAGATTATTGGTCGGCGACAGAAATTAGAAAGAACCAAAAATTTGACTGGAAAAAAACTCAACACTCCAGACATGCGGCAAAAAATGCTCCGCATTAGTAGATAATTCTCTGAATTTCTGCAGAATTCTTTTTTGCCAATCTCCGTTAAGTGGGGTACGTGTGGCGGGGACGCTGAGAGATTGCCGCGAGGCATTGCACAAACGAGCGCTGGGCTTTTTAATCGGTTGTGTTAACTGCCGGGCGGTCGCCGGGAGGGCCCTGGTATACTGTGCGCCGCTCTCGGCGATTTCTCTATATTGTTAAATGGCTTACATAAAAAAATTACGATCTGCTAGACAGCTGAGCTTTTAAAAGACCACACCTTCACAAGAGTAGGGTTCAGGCTAGTGGTATAGTTTTCGGCTCAGCCTTCCGTATTGTGAGAGTTCTCTGTTGATAAATGAATTGAATAATTAGATATCTCTTCACACTTTCGTGCCCTGTGGCGATAAGCTTTTATTTCTTTTATCCCTAACGGAAGAGCTACGATTTACGCTTCGGAGCGCACTGAGGTGTTAACCATTGTTCGCGTGAGAAACAGCGGAAAAGTCGCACGATGTCGCAAGGCACGAGCTTTGACGCTCGTCTTTACTTACGCTATATATATTACTTGCTTCTGGTATAGTCGTTTCTTTTCGTTGTGCGCCGCGGAAACTGTAGATGCAATTACGCCACCAATAGCGGTAGTGACGGGTGTTTGTTGACGTACGTACATACATTTGCCATGAACCCGTCGAGTGCTTTGAGACCCAAACAAAACCCGTCAAGCGCTGCGTCAGTGCGGGTGCGCGAGGGTGTGTTTGCGCTGTGCGTGCGAAATACGCATAAGCATGTTTCGCGCTGCGTGCGTGTGTGACTAAAGAAGTACGGAAGCCAGTGTTCACAAAGCCGTATGCATTCATGAAGGGAACAAAACACAGGACTCAGGACAGCATACATTTCAAAAAACCATCCTGCTGAAAATGTTAGGCGGGTTTATCAAGGCTACCCTTCTTTAAACAAGTTCGGCACGTGGAAACGAAGCTGGCGTGACCACAGTCCTCAGTGCGATGCCCCCCATCTTATACTCCCCGTTTCCGCACGTGTGACCTTGTTTACGCCGGGAGTTTTATTCTGGCGAGCGACTGGTGAAAAGGTGTATCCGCCGCGACCTACGTTGGTTCGCTACTGCGGCGAGCGCCGTCCTGCCCACCCTGAGTGCAAGTGCGGGCGTGTTGCGACAGCGCCTGCACGGCTGGAGAACGAGCCAAGCGTTTTAGCATGCAGAAAACGCTTCGTGGTCTTAAGCCTTTGCCATTTGTTGCTCTCGCCGCACTAAATCTAAGAACTCAGCTAAGCTCCTACAGTAGGTGGCAGGGTTGTAAAGAATAAGGAAACGCTTTAAAGGGGACTAACTTTTCAAGCCGATCAAGCAGGTCAAGAAAAGGCACTGTTTTTGCCCGAACGTTTCTTTTCGGAACGCGCTCAAGCTGATGAAAGACTAGGAATCGGTTAGGCATATTTGAGCTAGTTACTAGGCAGGACGTCAGGGAGCTGACGTGATTGAGGAAGGGAGTTTAGAAAGGAGGGTAGATAGAGAAACCGTTGTGCTACCACCATGAAGCGTTCCCAAGTTTGGTGCTCAAATGTTACATCTTACGACCGCGAACCCTTCTGAAACACGCGTATAACTCAAAAACAGGCGATACAAGTAGCCACCACTATTTCCTGGTTTCCGCCTAAATGTTAGCTTAGCTGCATTTAGCAGGAAACCAGCCCTCAAACGCCAACAAAATGTAGTAGTCGCATGTATTCATGCGATGACTAAATTTGCCAATACATCAATATATGCGCGCACATGCACATAATTATGTGCATACACATGCACACAGACATACATATACATATATAGATAGATGCACATAGGAGTATGTGAAAGCAAAAGGCAGAACTGTGGAATGCTGCAAGAGAGCAAAAGCGTGGACACAGGATCCGTTATACATGATACTGAGTATCCATTAAGAGATTCATAAACTTGCATTATCAAGAACACGCTTGGAAGACGAAATATTTTCTTCAGAAATGACACCCAAGGAGACACAAAAATCATTATACAGCCGTTGCAATTGGAACAATGGAGACACATCTCGGTGCCGCTACATCGAAGCAAATTAGGGAACGGAGTGATCGCGCTGGCGCCCGAAGCTTATCAGTGCTCACTCAAATGGGGATGTTAAATTTACACACTCAAACAGAAGAAATAAATCTCGCTTCCTGCGCGGTAATTCAAATTCCTTCGTGTCAAGCCACTTGAGGACATCGTTGTAAGCGGATTTGGAATGCGGGGTGTATCGGCGATAAAAGGTGCGAGAAAAACCCTTTTTTGCACACCGTCCAACCGCAGAGATGGCGTCGCACTCAAAGAATACAGACTGCCGATGCAAGCTCCATCTTAAGAACCATAGGGACTTCATAGAGGGTAGAAAGCACGATCCTAATGAAATGTCCTTTGTCGCCCGAAAGACCGCACCAAGACAGTGAGGAGATGATCGTGCTAGGTAGTTAACATGAGATGTGAAACGAAGATTCTAATGCTACAAAACACCCAAATCGCGTATTGCTTTCTCTTTTCATCAACTGAGAGTAGAGGTGATACGAAAAGGCTAAAGGAGAATTATTTCAAGTCTATCTAATGGCAACGGCCTTCAAATGATTTAGTTCTAGGTAATTAGTTGTACACGAGAGGGAAATCGCGTGTACTTCACATTGAGGCTGGCCGCAATCTGCATGTGATACAAACTGGAAAGAGGATGAGTGTTTTATAATTACCTGTATACCATTCACAACTAAGTTAAACAGTATATGGCCCAGAATGGAGCCCTGGGGAACCCCGGTGGGCACAGTGAAGCTGCGAGACTTGGCGGCGGCGTACTTCCTTTGAGGTAGGTAGCAAACGAATCACAAAAAGCAGGAGGCACAACATCCGTATACAGCTTGTGAAGAAGAACATCATGGATCATGCGGTCGAATTCCTTAATGCAGTCGAAGTAGAAACGTGCAGATGTTGACTTGAAAGTGCGCATTTGCTGGCGTGATGCAGAAAGAGGCAAGGTTCGATTACGCAGACCGGGCATTCGTGAGCCTGTGCTTATTACTGTGAATTAAGAAGCGGATTTCTACGAGATAACGCTGTGCTACTTTTTTAAATACTTTTGAAGATGAATGAATTAGAGATTGGTAGATAAATCCCAGGCACCGACGCGTTTCAGGACTTAGGCAGAGAAAAATGATGTCAGGTTTCCAATCTCTTGGAAAGTGTCGCTCTGCTAGCGAGAGACAAAAATGTGGCAGAGCAACGGCGAGAGGACATCAGAGAAGCCCTGTGCATGAAGCATGGGATATTATCATGACCGAAGGACTTTTTCGACGGCGGTAGAGCAGCTGGGACATCCTCAACAGTTACTTCGGGCGTGTGTATTACATTATCTAGCGGCACGAATCCAAGTAGGTTGCCGCTATCCCGTGACGAGGAATACGGAGTACGGAATACGGAATAGTTCGCATATGCTGCCCGGTCGGAAGCGATGGTGTAACCATCGTGCAGAGTAATCCGCTCAGGGGCCGGTCTTGTGCGTGATTTTACGTCAGTGAGAAGTCGCCGGGGAATGGGAAAGCAAAGATTCCGTGATGTCCGAGAAATGTGTTTTGTAGCGACCGTCCAGTTGCTTCACTAATTAGCGCTTTGCGAAAGCACTTTGCTAAAGTTAGTTGCTACACCAGAAATGAAATTGTTGATGGTGCCTAGAAGTTTTTGGTATGTGCTCATCCATTGCTTTTAGGACAATTTTTGCGAGCTGCTGCACCGTTGAGTCTGGACTGGTCGAAGTGTAGGCTGGCTCCCAGTTCGTTTCGTTGAGCGTTCTGTATAGTGCGTTATAATCGCCGCACGGAAAATTTTCGAAAATGAGGTCATCGTGCGCCGATCAAAAGCAACGGGTAAAAATACCGTGACAGTACTTGCTTCATGCCATAGGTCGAACGGAGCGAAGGTTTATCGATCCTATTTTAGACCGAAGGAAGTGAAGTTGGAGAAACCGATGTCTAGGACGTTTCCTGCGGCATCAGGAGGGAAAGAAGGTTATGACAACCCGGCGAATGAAAAGAAGTTAAACATGTTAGCGCCATTGGAAGAATTGCCACATTTTCTCCTTAATTCCACCATTGGTCCGTTGCGTTGAAGTCGCCGAATAAAAGAATGTTGTAATTGCTTGCCAGGATGTAAAGTTTCTGAGGGGCTGCCTTTTCCTCTGGCCTTTAGAGACCCTTACTTTAGTTGATTTTCTTTCGCCTCAAACTACAAACGCATTCCTCTGGTCTAGAGTCACTTCAGGCTGAAGTAAAACAACAGAAGCATCCACCGGCCAACTAACTCATCCTAACTATGCGCCTGTCCTCTGACGTCAAAGTTCTGCATTAACGCACCAGTTTAGCGTTGTAACTGCATCCAATTACTGGCTCAGGGAAGGCGTTTGGCAACGGCGCTGGAATGCATGCACATTCTCGTGTTAGACGAACTTCACATTCCCTTCAGAAAAATGGAACGCCAATCTCCACTTGCTTAGCTTTTCGTTCCGTTTCGCGATCGCATATAGGCTGTCTTCACAACGCAGTTCACTTATACTTTCGACATCAGCGAATACATCTTCTCGGTGACACGTAGCCTCGTCCTGTCAACGCTCCCACCTTTTTTACCCGAAGGAAAAAAAAAAACAACAATAACGAACCCAAACCTTCTACAAACTGATGATAAGAAGTAGAGGAAAACAGAGGATAAGAAACTAGATAACAAGGTCACAACAAGAAAGAAGGACCGACCGAATACGACGGAAGCAACCAGACGGCCCACGCGGACCTGTCTTGGCGGTGAATAATTGAAGAGCCAATCCAAGAACCACGACTGGGCGATTTTTTCTTTCTGGAGAGGCGGTCAGTGCGGTGACCAGCGATAGGGCCCCATCATCTCTCTCAGATTACGCAGCTGGGTTCTGAGTACTTCCGTACGGAGCAAGCGGATCTGTTTTGTGTGTAAAGTCCGTCTCTCGCAAACCTCCGACAGGATACCTGGTGGCGATTTTGGAATTGGATTCCGGTTTATTGGGGGTAAAGAGAATTTATTTTACCCACATTGGAACGGTTCATTTGAACGGCACAGGCGCAAAAGGCCTATCGGCCTATCTGCCCTCGCCCTATTGAGGAACACTGAGTATATAAAAGCGAAGGATTTTATTAACTAGGATACTGCTTTTTGCACGATTCGTAAATTTGAGATATGCTTAGCACAAACGCAGCGGGAAGTGCATTGGAGACAAAAATGATGTACATAACCATGAAAAACAGCACTCCTTCATATAGGCGTAAAGAATGAATTGATCTTTACAAGAAAATAAAGCTATCGCATCAAGGTAGAAAAATTGAAGCAGCAAGGACAGGAGATTGATGAACAAAACAAGAAAAAAACCGCACACATAGACAAAATCTGTGGCACGCTGCTGGAACGAGCCGCCCCAATAACAGCGTTCGGATCTAGATCCGTTAAGTCCGGTTGGTGTTGCCTTTAAAAAAAAAAAACTGTTGTTGATTCCTCTGTCATAGGAATCAGTCAAACACGAAGTGAAATGTGCAGCGAAATCTGAGCGAAATGTGCAGCTGAGAATGATTTGCGGGTCGGCGGCTGTCTTGTGGGTGTGCTTGGTTAACGACGTCCTGCGGTCGGGTCGTTCCGGCAAAGGTGTATTGTCGTCATTTCCGGGACCTATATGACGCGAGTGAAATCTTGGGGTATGGGGTAACCACGACATAAACACTTTCGTGTTAAAATATACAACTAGAAAACGAAAAACCTCAAGTATAACGTACTCTTTGGTACTAAAGGTTGCTTCCCCGCAAGACACTGTATGCAGGGGTTCACCCTTTACAGGCCGCTTGCTTCGTTGTACGGGCGTCACTTCCGTGACGGATATGAAGTCAGCGAAATCTTCGTGTAGCCTGGAATAAAACACTTTCGTGTTACAAAATTGGCCAGATTTTTGCCTGTTTTGGTGCAAATGTCGAAAGACGATTGTCTTCGGCCACATGTGCGACGCAACTCCTTTCCCACTCGACCCTTCACACTCCTTGCGCCTTTTCTCTCACCTCTGGCTCCTCGTATGATGAATGCCATGGCGGTTTGCTCTCTTCAGTTCAATCGACCGCCGTTCTTATCACCCACACCGTTTATTAGACAGCGGCCGTCGTGTTAGAGCGAAATCTCTAAAACGCTACACGTTTCGAGGTCATGCATCGCGTCCCAGTGACCTTCAACCGCTGGCCCGCAAGCTGCGCCTTTTTTTCTTCTCGCTTCGCTTGCTCTGTGCTTCGGCTCTCCGGAAACTCGTGACTAGACGAAGGTTTCGCGACAGATATATGAAAGCACTGCGATGCCTTCGTTTAAACGAGCTAACAAGACAAGAGAAACACACTATGCACAAACAGGAATGCGTGCTTTGCCTGCGGCTTTGCCGGCGCTTGGTCTCTCGCCATCCGTGGCGCGCTGACCGGGCTGTCTGCGCGTGCCCTTCAGCGCAAGCGAAAGCATGAATCCGATCATCCAGTGGGTATAGCTAGACGGAGGGCCAGGAAATCTCAAGCCAAGACAAACTTTTACGAAACATTGATTGATTGTAGGGCTTAACGCGCCGACACAACGCAGGCGATGAGGCGCGCCGTAGTGGAGGGCTCCGGATTAATTTTGACCACCTGGGGATCTTTAACGTGCGCCGAAATCTCGTACACACGGGCGTTTTTGCTTTTCGCCTCCATCAGAAAAGCGGCCGCCGCAGCCGGGAATCGAACCCGCGACCTCGTGCTCAGCAGCTTTCACGAAACACTGTGGGCACATTGTTCTATTGTCTCTCATGATAACTGGGTTTAGAAGTTTTAAACATGAGCCATTTTTTAACCATTTGTTTCTTTCGCTCTTGGTGCGATGTCAGCCACATACTTTGTTTTAGAGTTTGCTTTATTCTCGCCTGTCTTCGACACCACTTTGAATTGAATGCGTAGTTATTACAGCGGAGCTGCCTAGTTTAGTTGTGCCCATAGTACGACTAAAATACGAGAAAACTTGACTATACCATTCTATAACGTCATAAAAAAGAATATTCATCAGCCATTTGGGATCCCCATCAGACATACATCATAACTGATGTTGAATCTCTGCAAATCCACCGAGCTCACTTTAAATGTTCAGACTACTCACCTTACTCTAGCGTCACTGCACTAAAACGTCGCGTCGCTGTACCTGGTCTAGCACATCTCCGCCAACTTTCCCGCCTAACACTGTTCGATAACCGTTAACCCCACGTGTCACTTCAAGTATTTCTTTGAGGTACCTCTAATCCCCCCCCCCCCCCACCCCGCGACCATTCCTACAAAATTAAGCGCGTAAGTTGCCACTCATCTGCTTTTGCCGGGTCTTTCATTCTACGTACCATAGTCGAATGGAAAATCTACCATCTCACATCTCCTTTGAAAAAGACAACACGAAATTCAAAAAACTATAATCCAAACCTAAGCTAAGACTTTGATCTCATTTTGGGTTTTTCATTTCCGTCTTTCAAAACATACACTCAGCATCTTTGTTTTTGCTCTCTATTTGCTTTTTTGTTGTTGTTGAGTTGATGGGTTCGTTTTTCGAATTCGTTTTTGAAATCGCATTCGTTTTTGAATCTGAACCATTTGTATTATATTCTTATTTTTTTTGTTATTATGTATTTAATTCTGCATTTTCACTGTTTTCAAACTTACAGTGTGTATTAATTGCGTTTACAGTTTGAACAGACCTGTTTCGTTTTCTTCTGTTTCTTTACCCTTCCTTTTATTGCGCCAATACAATATCTGTGCTATGTAATCCCCCCGTGTAATACCCCCTCACGGGGGCCTTTAAGGGTATTGTAAATAAATAAATAAATAAATAAATAAATAAATAAATAAATAAACAATATAAAAAGGCTCCTTCAGCTACCACTTCTCCTCCGGCGCTTCGTATTTTTATAGAAAATGCCTGTTTTCCTTGCAAGATGTCTTCCCCGCAATGCATATGTGTTTAGGAGTGAAGATGACTTTAGTACAAAGGTTCAATCTTGGGCGCTGTAAGCTGGCTTTCTCATCTTGCGTGTTGTATGGTGACGGCTACTCACTTTGTCGCTGAACGCTTCCGCGGTGCGACGTCGCGGTTAGAGCGGGAGTTCGCCACCAGCCAATGACCCACACAAATACCTCCGCTGGTCATCCACCTTCAGAGAGTGGAATGGCACTGAGCTTTTTGTTTGCTATCGTAAAAACTCATCCAACGTCCGTGCCTAGTTAATAAAACACTTGTAGTCTGTTCAGCGCTAATACTTTGAATGAGATGTACATCGGTATATATAATTTAAAAAAAAAAAAATCTGCAAGCTCTACAACGACTACTGTCAATGGATATGGGAAAAATTAGCGCCTATCAGCATACCTTCGAAAGGCTGGGTCATCGTTCTCCTCAACGTGACGACCCCATGGCCACTTAAAAGAAATGAAATACAATACACATCTCACCCCTCACAACGACGGTAGTTATGCGTCCCGTCGCCCGAATAGAACTAAAAATGACGGCGGGAACAATTCCCATATTTTCGACGGGTTCAGTTAGGTGCTATTGGTGCTGTACACTGCGGAACACTGTTATGCTTCCATACTTATAACCAGTTATGGGGTACACTAAGCCCACTAACCATTCCTGAATTCTGCGGCTGTTTCTTATTTTCTTCCTGTCCAGGTGACGAGGCAGGCAGAGGCCGGTCAGTCGAATTCAGCCACTCCGTGTCACCCGTTTTGGAAAGAAGTACCAATTGTGTGACAACCTTCCGCGATATAAAATAATCTGATTTGCGTTGCAGAGCGAAGAACCCGCAAAGAGGAGAGCGTTCGCTGCTAAGGGGCTGCAGTAAAGGCGGTTTCAGCGCACGGCCTGATTATCGCCATTTCAGTAAGTCCCCGCCGGGTGGTATTATAACTAAGGCCGTCCGCACCGTTAAGACTTAAGAGTTTGCGTTTTCAATCATATCGAGCAAGCCGCCCTAAGCTCGCTGGACAAGCACATCAGCCATCTGGCGCGCATTTTGAAAACATTAAACGGTTAATCCTCTTAGAAAGGGAGCAGACCTTTAAGTATTACGGAAGAGCTTGTGTATAAAGAGTTGATAACAAAGTCGGCGAACTTCGGAGGGCAGAGCCGCGCTATATTTGGACCGATGTCGCGTCACCCGCTCCCCATGCGTTTGGTGGAAATTACATGTTACTGGCAGGTATAAGTCCAAGTACTTGTTATCTTGTATGAAAATCTGCTCAGCCGATTTCCGAATGTGTTGAACGAGTTTTTTCTTCTTGTCATTGGTGAGGTGACAGGCCAAAAGTAGAAACGACTGCCTTGTTAAATGAGATTGAGAAACCGCGGGGATATCTGCGACAATGTTCATCGCGTGGTGTAATCTTTGCAACAGATAGAATGGCCTAGATTTCGGAACGACATCCACGTCAACATTAGGGCCAAATCCTAAAAAAGACCATGAAAGCCAAATGCAACCGCGTGCAATTTGAAACCACTAGCCTTTGGTAACTCACTCGGCTCTAAGCCAGCCACGAAAGCCGTTTTTTTTAAAGAAAAAATGCCTGACGATTACTTTACTCCCTAAAGCGAAATTTGTGCTCACCGTGAACTGCAGTCTTCGCGGTCATGGCGCATAGCTTCTGCGTCTCAGGACGTGATCGCGTGATCACCGAACGCACGGCGGCGCGCGCTGCTGTGCCGTTATCTCGCAGTGCGTCGCCCCCGCCGAGCATGTCGTTGTAAATTGTGTTTGAACATCCCGCGCAAATGTCACGTGGTTCGAATGAGCCACGCAACGAGCAGCATGTCTCACTGCCTCCCACTCACACTTTTAGCACACTTTCCTCCGCCCCCTTCGCTCGCTCAGTGATAACGCTGTCGCCTGCGTCAAACCTCAGTAGTAGCAGCCAGAGCACGGCGCACTAACAAACGCAAGAAATATTGCTCTGTACGACGTCAGCTGTGGCGCACTAGCGGCAGCAAGGACCTAATGGAAGAAAACACTAAAATCGTTGCAGCGGCGTTCCTAACTGCACGTTAGCATTCAAGTGATACTATCCAACTGAATTACAGGCCGCACTGAAATCGTTAATTTCCGTTTCTTAGCTGTCGCCTATGTCGGTGACTGCCGATTGCACAAACAAGGTTCTGTGACGTCATAGAGACACCGACTGAAGACCGTTAGGGGTCGCCGCATCTTCATAGGCTTTCTTTAGAGCCTAGATTATTCATCTGAAGTTTGCAATAGGATTAGAATAATCGTTACCCTGACAAGGCACCTATGGACCAAACCTGAATTTTTTCTACATGGCCCTCTAAGTGTCTCATTTGCAAAAATGCAGCGTTGCTGTCCACCACAGAAAATTACAGCCGCTGCAAATTATAAAAACAGCTACAAAAATGTCACAATCGCGGCCAATTTTTGTATGTGATTAAGTTCAATAAAGTAAATCAATTAAGAAACATAACCGAGTACACTGATGTTTATATGGAAATGGGTGCGTTACCACCGATTTCCATATAAGCTGCAATGTTACCACTGTAAGCGACACGTTACTGGCGGCGGAAAAAGAGTTTGCATGGTGCGTACCGCGCTGATGTCACATCGCGTGAACAGGTGAATATGAGGGTACGTCGGTAGAACAGGTTCTCTGATTTTGAAAACGGTGGCATAAAGTGTCATCCGCATGAATGTTGGAGCTATTCGCGCCATAGGGCGAAGAAATGAAAGGGAGAAAAATCAGAGGCCCCGTTTTAAAAGAAAGTTGGTTGAAATGCGAAGCTTTCGCCCATGCAACCTCAGTCAGTGAAATTCCAAAGTCCCAACTCCTTCGACCGTTGCGCAATGGCGCAATTGGAGAGACGCCGGCTCCGTAAGGTCAGGGACACAGGTTCGATTCGAAACCACGCACGGCCAGTTTTTAAAGACGATAGTCTTTCTTGGGCTACTTAAACCCAGAAATTTTGGTCTGTCTGTCTGTATGTCTGTGACTCGATTCAGCCACCCGGCCAAAGTAAAACTGATACTGCGAAAGGGTATTATATACTCACAGCCAAATGTAAACGTCTAAGCCCGGTTTATATGTTCATACTTGTCAACTTTGCTGAACAAGAACAAGACCTTACGCAAATATAAGTCAGGAAATTTGTACACAAGGGATATTTACAGTGTTCCTTTATTTAAAAATTCATGGATGCGTGGTTTTTCGATAGCAAATGATATTCTACATCTACTGCAGAAAACCGCCGCCTCCTGGCGGCATATGAAAAATCACACGGCAACAGCAACGAAAGGTTCCACTAGGTAGGTTCCACGTTCTGCTTGGAACGCACGTGGAGGACGGCCACGCGGTTTTATAAACCTTGTAGTCGGCCGCCTCCATTCACGCGCGTCTCCGACGTACTGCAGCGCTGGCATCGAGGTACCCGGCCTGTAGCAGTGGAACGAGGTAAATTCAAATCGCCTTGCGCAAACCATTAGTGTGTTTACCTTGGGACGAGCGCGACGGTACAGGAACAGCATGAGAGGTAAGAGGGAAAGCAAAGGGGGCATTTCTTTGGCAAATGTCTACGAAGACTGTCGTCTTTTGACGACATTTGCAACGAAAGGAGCAGAAACGCGGCTAATTTTTTTGTTTCAATTCAAACGCTTGACGCGCCTTTGTGTAAATACATCGTCATCACGTGCCCTCCCATTGGGCAAAATTGGCTTTTATGCACTGGTTGTTGCATACGGTCGCCATCTTCGCTTTAAAAAAGTACGCAAACAGGCTGTAGCAGAAAAGCAGTAATTGGTAAATATTGCTATATGGAAGCGGTGATGCTTTCGCCTGAAAACCACGTCGGCAGACTTAAGTGCCCCGAACTATTTTGGGCAGCAGGAATGTAAAAAATAACGTCCTGTGCTGCTTCACTGCGGCGTAAATACCGCCACTGCACTTGATCTTCCACTTTCATAGTATAATATTATGTACAGTCCTTTTCAAAATTTTCTACTCCAAGCCGGGAATGCTCAGGCCGAAAAAAAATTCAAACTACATGTTCGCGTCCCGAGCAAGGGTGAAACGTTTTATGCGGGAAAGATAAATAAAATACGTTCCTTTTCTTCCTGTGTTAATATATTTTCGACACAGTTAAAGCTAAAGCTTATTATTTGAATTCTTTGCAGTAGACAATGCTTAGGATTGGCCTGGAAAATTTTTACAAATGGTGTACATCTGGCCCCAAGCGAAAATGTGTCTTAGGCACATTTTTTGTCTTGAAGACGCATCAACATCGTTATTCCCATCATAAACTGCCAGTGCAGGGACGTAAGGAGTGCATTAACTACCGCTACCATGCTTCGTAAAGAAATTGGTGGTGAGGTATCCCTCTACCCGCGAATGCGCGGTTCCGTTCTTTATGAGCGGCCGCGGTTGTCGACACCGAAGAGGAAAAAATGCAGGGTGTTGTTCCTAGTGAGAAGCTCGTTCATCATCGACACCCCATACCCCAGTGCGGAACAGCGGCGCGTCATGCAGTGAGACAGGCAGCAGAATCATGGCGGGTTCGCAATGCGGGGAAATGCAAACGTCACCGACGTCGTATTCTGCATACCTGTCAATTCCTTCGGACAGACAGGCACAGGTCTAGAGAAAAGGGACGATAGGGAGGCAGACAGACGCACGGGGGGCCGGGCTAGCAGACAAACAGGCGGACCGCTCACAATGCTTTACCTATAACTGCTACAATTCTTCGCTGAACCACGTACGAACTTGCCCCAGGGACCTGTTCTAGTTCCTCTCCTGTTTCTTATCTACATTATTGACCTTCCTTCTGGTGGATCTTCCGATATCTATTCGCGTTTGCAATGATTATGTTATAATTCTAAAAATTAACACTGACAGTTACAGGTACACAAACCTTCTCTAGTTAGATATTGTCAATGCAACTACCTTGTGTCATGAATGGAGAATTTTTTATGAAATTAAACTTTTCTAAATGTAAACTTGAGCGCTTATCCCTGCGTGCTAACAGCCTATCTGTATACTATTTAGATAATGCTCCTATGTAAGCCGTCAATATTTGAGCTAGCCTATATTGAACGCTCCAGTTTGAATAAATTAAGAAAACTCCGTTAGTGGCATTACACCTTAACTCCTCGATCATCCCAGCCTGATGTAAGCTCTAGCTTTATAAAACACTATTCAGATCGAAAAACCATGCTGCAACCCTGGTATGGGGCCCCTGCCCCGAAGGAATAATGTCGCTCCGGAAGTGGTTTAGAATAACTCTGCTGGCTTTATCCTCTTCTGTTATAACCGTTCTTCAAGCATAACGTCTATAAAATGCCACTCAGCACAGCAAACGTATTTGAAAGCCGCATTGCGTATCACCCCAAATCGGTCACGGTCACAAAGTTGGCATCGAACAAACTCACGGCACCACCCCGGGTCATTCATCTTCACTACATGACGAGGTTAGAATCGCCTTCCCACAGATATCGCGGCCATATGTGATAACCAATGTAATTTTCTTTATTCACCATGCTGACATGAATACCTGTGTTTTTTGCCCTGTTCGTATAACCACTCTCCTCCGATATTTATTTATTTATTCAGAGTACCCCTGACGGCCCTCCTTACGAGGGTATTCCATAAGGGGGGGGGGGGGGGGGGGGGCGGGGGAGAACATTTTACGAAAATACAGACACAAAAGTACAACAAGACGCATTATAACCAGTGATTAGCTGCAACAGAGGGAAAAACCCATAAATACAAGCTACAATCATATCGTGTTGTACAATCGTTAAATAATCATATAAGTTGTGAACATAGCGCGCAAGAGCCCTAAGAGTTTGCTTGAAACTTTTTCGACGATAATATGTACTGAAAGAACCAATATAGCGTAAAAACAAAGATATTAAAACATAACAAGTAGCAGTATATCCAGAAATAGCCTGCAGCAACAGCAAGAAGAGCGAATGCAAGCTACAACTACAGGGCGTTATACAATCGTTAAGAACTACAAGGAAAAAATTACCAGTTAGTAACAGTAGTGTGCAAGAGCGGCAAGAATTTATTGGGATTTTTTTAGGTGGCACATGTGCTGGAAAGTCATCCCACTCAACAATGGTGCGCGATATGAATGATTGTGTGAAACGAAGTGGATGACTTTGTGGGCGTTAAACTTTGTTGAAATGATCCCGTCGTGGAAAGGGAGCAGAGGGACTTTCAAAAAACTTTCATTCAGTGATGGGTGGTTGTAAAGCTTGTGAAAAAGCGAGACACGCAGCATGTTTCGACGAAGGGCAAAATCCACTAGTTCAGCACCGTTTTTTGAGGTAGTGACTCTGGCAAAGGAAGTATAATCAGAGTAAATACAACGAACAGCAAGGTTTTGCGAGGATTCAATATTTGATATCATGTAGGCTTTATGAGGGTCCCAAATGGCGCTGGCATGCTCTAATTTGCGGAGAATGAAAGTGATGAAAGCTATCTTTTTAACTGTGATGAAGCCTGTTTTAAATTACGTTTTAGCAACCCAAGCGAAATGTTAGTGCTTGCGAGAGTAAGTTTGACGTGATGCTGCCATGTTAGATCCCGCTGAAAGTGAAGGCCAAGGTATTTGGGAGAAGATGTTAATTTATGTGGCTCATTATTATTAGAGCAATAAGTGGGAATATGGTTGATAGTGTTAGTGAGGACATAAACTTAGTTTTAAGAGCATTTAGTGATATAAGCCAGGTTACAACCACAAACTAATTTTGTCCTGGTCAGATTGCAAGGCTGAACGGTGGAGATCAGACGAAATAGCGCGATACATTACGCAGTCTAATACAAACAGTCTAACTTGAGAAGATACAGAGTTGGGCAGATCATTAACATAGACAACGAAGAGTGGAGGACCCAGGACCCTTCCCTGGGGGACGCCAGAGGTTGCCGGAACAGAGGAAGAATTTAATTGCTAGCAAAGGTGAATTGGGACCTAAACGAAAGAATAGCTGTTATCCATTTAAAAACGTCAGGGTAAAGGTTAAGTTCTGGTAGCTTTAGTAATAATCTGTGGTGAGGAACGCGGTCGAAGGCTTTAGCGGAATCAAAAAAAAACCAGCATTGACCTGGTAACCGGCATCCATCGTGAACAAAACCGGCAAGTTAGGTGTCGCCAGAATAACCTCGATGACGACCCTGCTGAGAATTAGATATAATGCTATGAATTCCCAAATAGTTTAGGACTTGATTGTGTATGACATGCTCCATAAGTTTACAAATGGCACTGGTTAGGAAAATGGGCCTGTAATTGAGCTGGGAAGAGTGGTCACCCGATTTGAAGAAGGGGAGAAGGTCAGCTGTTAGCCTGTATTCAGGTACAGTTTGGTTGGGCGACTGCGAAAACAGAGCGCTTAAGAAGGGACTGATGCTCAATGATATGGAAAAAAAGGATTTTATTAATGAAGCAAGTATTGTCAGCGGTCGCAGAAATTTTCAGTTTCTGCAAAAGGCACAAAATACCTGCTTCGCTAATAGTAATCTCTGGCATAGCTGTAGCGTATGAACTGTTTAAAATAGGAGCGGGTGAAATGTCTTCTCTTGTAGCAGGTTAAAGAAACCCAGGTGGTCAAAACTAATCCGTAGCCCTTCTCTACAACGCGCCTCATCGCCTGCGTTGCGTCGGCGCGTTAAACCCCACAATAAATCAAATCTTCTGTTGTAAAAACCCCAAAAAAAGAGTGATTTAGCAGCTATGCGCATTCAGAGTCGGGGACTGAAACACCTTTGTTATGGGTTAAAATAATGTCTGGATTACTTTTAGGGTTTACAAGGCGCTAGAACCTGCATGGGTTATTTGCAAGGATCGATGATAAATAATGGCTAAAAATGACGGCGGAGATATTTTAGTAGCGATTGGTATTCTTTGTCACATATTTTGTATATAGTCTATGGCTCTAAATTGTCATTTGACGGCCTGCTTTTTTTTTGTTTTTGGAACGCTTTGCTTTAAACGCTTTTTTGTTTCGCAAACGTCGCAGCAGCTGTGTAAACCAAGAAACCATGCTTTCGGTTCTCACGGTCAGGGCGGGAATAAGTTTGTCAATTAGACCAATAAGTTTACTTTTTAACAGCAACCAGTTTTCTTCAATCGTGCGGTCGAGATTTCCCATCTATGAATTGATCGTAGAAAGAAGATAATTCTAAGTTCATACCATCAAAGTTGCCTCGATTATAGCGCCTGATAATTTTGTTAGTCGACATTCTATCGACCACTTGGCGAATCAGGTTTTGAAGTAATAATATTGTGGTCGGAAAGACCATCAAATGATTTTATGTTTTAGCAAGCATCCGGTTGGTTCGTTAAAATTAGATCAAGAATATTAGTATATTTTGCCGAGCAGTGTGCAGGAAACTGAGAAGTTGCGTTAGATAAAAGAGTAAACAAGTCTGCAAAAATATGCGCGCTTTAGTATCACTTCGTCAAACGGTTAAATCGTTCCAGTTTATAGCAGAAAATTGAAATTACCAAAAATGATAAGTGTGACATGAGGAAACGGGTATAAAAATCGCTTAGAACACGAGAAAATTTGTTCGCAAACGAGGAGGCCAGAGGACGGTATCAGGAGGGCGGGAAAAGACGACAATAACAACATGATTACCTGAACACTTCAAGGAAACAAACACACATTCAAGAAAGGTGCATATTGCGATACGGGTAACAAAAAGATCGCTTTTGACGACAATGAGTACGCCACCGCCACTTCATTGGCACAGATCACAGCGAAAGAAGTTAAATTCTGATGCGCAAACAAAACTGTCTTTATCACTGACAGTGTCATTGAGCAAAGTTTCAGTCAATATTAGAATTGATGCTGATTAAGAATCAATAAGTGAAGAAAGGGGGATGGTTATTGAAAGAGCGCTTCGAATGTTTGTGGACGAGAAAGGAATATGCTCGGCAATGGAACGCGTTACACGTGGTGAAGAAATCTTTATAACTGCGCGGAGGGAACGACGTCATTCACTGGTGTGCCTTGCGGGAGAAACCGCCACGAAGTTTTGTCATTAGCATTTATTCTAACAGCACAATCATAATGGAGCCCCACACGTAAACATCGTTATTTATGAAGAGCATAGTAAAAACCAGGCGGCAGCGGTCTCCCTCCTTGGATATAGATTTCTTGAATTGGGCCAGCTTGCGCGGTTCATCGCGAACGGGCAGGGAGTAATAACGGGAGATGCTGAACGGTGTGTTTTTTTAGCTTAAGTCCTTTGTTGAGAATCGTTTCAATTTCGCTATTGTTAAATCTTTGGCTATCATCATCATCATCATCAACAACAACAACCCCATCATCGTCATCACCATCATCATCATCCTATCTACGCCCACTGCAGGGCAAAGGCCTCTCCCATCCATCTCCAATTATCCAGGTCCCGTGCTAACTGCGACCAATTTATCCCCGCAAGCTTCTTGATCTCATCTGCCCACCTAACCTTCTCTCCACCTAACCCTACTAGCAGTGAACACAGGGAAGATATTCGTATGCGCTGTATTATGTAATTGTGCGCCGATGTGCGCACGTCTTGTGTATAAATATGAGCGCATGTATGAATAAATGGCAGTTAGAAGTAGCGCTTCTGTCTGTGGTCTTCCTTCGTATCTCGGGTAATTTTTTGCGCTTTACTCGTCAGTAATCAGCAAATCTGTGTTTACTGAGGTATTCTCTATTAACCTTTACGCCCACCTTTTCTCAGTCCAATGTTCTGAATATTTCTTGTAAGCATGCTGTGAATAACATTGGAGAGATTGTGTCTCCTTGTCTGACACCCTTCCTTATAAGTATTTTACTGCTCTCCCTATGGAGGATGATGGTAGCTGTAGACCCATTGTAGATATCCTCTAGTATTCTTACATAATGCTCATCTACCCCCTGGTTCCGTAATGCCTGAATGACTGCTAGGGTTTCGACCGAGTCAAATGCTTTCTCATAATCTATGAAGGCTATATATAGGGGTTCAGTATACTCAGCGCACTTCTCTATCACCTGATTGATCGTGTGAATATGGTCCATTGTTGAATAACCTTTACGGAACCCTGCTTGTTCTTTAGGTTGACTGAAATCTAAGGTTGCAGAAATTCTGTTAGCGATTACTTTGGTAAGTACCTTGTAGACGACTGACAGTAAGCTGATCGGCCCGTAATTTTTCAAGTTTTTCATGTCACCTTTCTTATGAATTAGGATGCTGTTCGCGTTCTGCCATGATTCCGGTACATTCGCGGTCATTAGGCATTGGGTGTACAAGTTTGCCAGTTTTTCTTGTGCGATTTGCCCGGCATCCTTCAAGAAGTCTGCTGTTATCTGATCGTCACAAGTTGCTTTACCCTCTTGCATTTCTTTCAAACCTTCCTTGCTTCTTATGTAGTTACTGGTAAGATGTCTATCTCCTCTAAACTACTTCCTCGTAAGGTATTATCTTGGATGTCGCCTTTAGTGTACTTATCTCTATAGAACTCCTCGGCTACTATAACTATTTTATCCCTATTTGTGATGACATTGCCTCGCTTGCCTCGCTTGCAGCGGATGCGTAGAATTGGGCTATAATAGGTCTCTATTTTGTGTTGTTCAAAACGACCAATTCTGTGAGCTGGGGCCACGGAATCAACTGTTACGCATAACTTTGACGAGCAAGTCTTTAACAAGACGTTGGGTTGTATCCCACGCTTCAGGTGGTTCCTTATCGTGAAACCCAAAGAAAAGAACATTGGAACGCCGAGATCGTTTTTCTAGGTCATGCATTTTATCTTGTAAGGCGCAAAAATTGAAGTTATGCTCTGGTGGGATTACACCACAAGCGTCGGCTTGCATCTTAGTTTCCATAGCCTGTACCCACGTTTTATGCTCTTCTTCACCGTTTTGAATGGCAGTATGTTGGAGTAAAATCTTCTTTACGGATTCGAGCAGTGTAGCATTGTTGTTTTCCGGACGCTTGACAGCGTCAAATACGAAGTTTAATTTTTCTTCTTCTGGTTCAGTCATTGGTACAGGGTTTTCCTCCACGTCACCGTCAAGTAACAAAAGGCTACTGAGATACGACGCTGCGTTTCGAAGAGCATTGAAGAGCTCAAATAAAGAACAACACACCGCCGGGCAAGGCAGGACAAGAATACATCTATCATCGCTACGGAAACAACGCGTTGCATATCTTGCGCGAACCTGTACGAATAAGAGCAGAGCGTTCATTGATCCGTCCGATATGGTCCCACCGTGCCCTAACCTCTTCTCCGGGCGCATAAATAAATAAATAAATAAATGAATAAATAAATAAATAAATAAATAAATAAATAAATAAATAAATAAATAAATAAATAAATAAATAAATAAATAAATAAATAAATAAATAAATAAATAAAAACTCACAAACAGACAGAGAGACCGACAATAAACAAACAAGGACTACCACCTGGCAATCCTGTACCAACCATTCAGTCCCACAAATGTTAACTTGTATAAATCCTTTGCTGGCGCCTTCCACACCCCTCTTTTTGAGTTTTTAAACTGAGCTTGCGTATTCTCCAGCCACGCAGTCCAAGCAAAGCAGCAGCTGGTCGTATATATATACATGTACGAATACACCAGACTCTCCACGGGGAACGAACTCCGATGCTATCCGGCATAGCATGCAGGGCGACCGATGCAGTGCGGCGCAGTTATTACACCGCTGTCATCGCGAACACAAATGGCATCAGCCCCCCCATCCACGCATTGTGTGTATGTGGCAAACGGAGTACAACAAAAGAGATGTCGCCAACGAACGCTACCCCCCAAGTTCACCATTCAGTCTCACTCTCTTGCCGACCGTTATCATTTTCTCTTCTCATCCGCGCAGAGCCGCCAGTGGACCATGATTGATGTCAGCTGCACAAACCGCGGGCGTGTCCGCCTGAGGGACGAAGAGCGTCTGGTAACTGCGCGAAACCAGCTTGCGGTGTACGAGGGAACTTACGGTGACTGATCCCAAAAGCACCCGCTGGCACCAGTCATGCTCTTATGCGGGGACGCTTGAGCGAAGAAGACGTGGTTCTGGGAGCAGTGGCGAGGACGAATTTCGCGCCTCGATGACCCATCGCCACTTAATTCCCGGTGGAGAGTTCATTGCTACGCCCTGCGGTATAACGGCGCCAGTATCACGCAATCCAACCTTCCTTTTATAGCACGAAATACGTTAGCCCTGCGCTCATATTAAATGTTACACGCACAGGCTAGCGTTCGGCTTGTGTTTTCCTTGCCGCTGTTGTTGCCCTGTCTGTCACGCCGGTATATATATAAAGAAAACAACTGGGTGGTGTGGCAACGTCTCATTGCCCTGTTCGACCCAATATATACGGGGGCAGCTGAAGAAATAAAGCACGCGGTCAATGTCCGATCAAACTTTTTTTGGCACCCAATAGTGGTGTTCTAGACGTGTACTGCGTAGCCATTGATTTCAGGTATTTTCACGTGTAGTTACTGAACAATTATGCCTGATATGATAACAGTGTTGTCACATCAACGACAGAGAGACAGAGCCGCTCGGTATTTTTAATGTTTTTTTTTCTGGTAATGCTTGATGGCGGAACTGAATGCTTAAACCGCTCTGCTGTCAAAATGTCTACTCAAAGCTGAACTTGGTCGAGGTCGCCGCAATGATTCCGTACAGTCGCTGCGTCTCGAGGGTATAAGCACCCCGCTTCTGATGTGACGCGTTAAGGTGCGTGACCTTTCGTGGGCTTCCCGTTCAAACTTTCCGGTGTATTACTAAGGGACTGATTCCGTGCAAAGGCGCTCTGCCAGTAGCATTAGGAAAACGCGCAGCTCTTTATGCAGCGTGTGCAAAGAGAGAGAAAAGAGAATGCTCTTTAATGTGAACTGGTGAGGTCAGCCCTGCTAGGGACAAGGCTTGCTGCACCAGATGGGGGGTGACTACGTTGATGAGTGGTGCATATCAGACATTAGGGTTACAGCAGGAAGAGGACAAACATGAAGCGTTGAAAAAAAGAAAAAAGAAAAGAAGGACAAGAAAAACAAGAGAATGCTGCCAACAGAGTCCGGACATAAAAATACAATCGAAAAGGAAATCGTTAATGGAAACGCTGAAACAAAATGAAAAGTAAACGACGGGAAAAAAGTAACAACACCAACCCTAGAAAAATAAATAGGTGAACGCCACAGTGCGAAAGAGAAGATATCGTGACACACTTGCTCGGTCTCTGATCTCCCCGCACGGGGCACCTTGAGTAATCTTTGTGACGGTAGTGGCGATACCGCGGACCCCGAGCCCCCCAACATAAGCTGTGCCCTACCGTGGTGATGTGTTTTTAAGGTGAAGGGTAGAAACCTTTAACGGTGGCCGTCGGAGCCTTGGTCAAGCTCCGGCCTATGTGCTCCCTGCCTGTCTACCAGGCAGGGAGCTCCGGGACCTCTTTGACTACCAGGGTAAGGTCAAAGGAGAAAGTACCCCCGTCTCCCTGCTTTTATACTATGCTTTATGGTATTGTCTAAACCCCCCCCCAACCGTGATCGGCCCCCTAAAAGGGGCCGCACCGAAGTATTGTTTCCCCCATTGCCATCTTTGACATTTCCTGAACCAGATAATTTTTCTCGATTTCTTGTGATGGAATCGCTCAATCCAACCCACCCTCTTGCATCTCAGGCAGTCTTCTTGATCGCCAAGTATCTTGAAGCCATAATAGGAAAATCGTATAAGTGCAAAAAACAAAGGTCTGGTGAACTCCTAATCGAAATAAATGACAAGCAGCAGTCTGCAAAGCTTCTAGCTCAGACTAGACTGGCTGATCTCGACATCAGGGTCAGACCCCATCGGAGCCTCAACAGCTCGCAGGGTGTGATATCCGAGACAGATCTCTTGAATGAAACGGATGCGGATCTCCTTGCCGGCTTGAAGGATCAGGGCGTCACTGCCGTGAGACGCATCACTATCCGCAGAGACGACAAGGAGATTCCCACCAAACACATTATCTTGACTTTCGACCGCGCAGTTCTCCCACAACACATAAATGCAGGTTTTATCCGTTGCTCCATCCGTCCGTACATCCCGAACCCGCGGCGCTGTTTAAGTGCCAGCGGTTCGGGCACGGTACGAAAATCTTGCCGTGGCCGAACGACATGTGCAAAATGCGCGGCGCACGATCATCCGAGCGAGAACTGCGCATCCGAAACCCTCACTTGTGTAAACTGCGGCGGGCCGCATGCAGCATACTCCCGCAAGTGCGAAAAATTCCAACTAGAAAAAAAGATCATAAACATTTAAAGGGCACTGAGAACATCACCTTTCCAGAGGCGAGAAAGAGGTTCGCCTCTTTCTCTCTGGGGAGGTACGCCGACGCAGCTCGCCCGGGGGGGGGAGCGGCGTCTGGTTTCCACAGGGACCCAGTTCAGCGAGTCTGACCTGGTCCCTCCCCCGCCCCCCCCCCCCCCCCCGGGTTGCCTCGGGCAGCCCAACCTGCCACCACGCCGCCTGCTGAGGCAGCAGCGGTTGTTTGGGGGCCACGTCTTCCGTCGGGACCGGTGCCGCTCCCGCCTCTGTCTCCCCATCCTCCAGTGCGTTGGAGGGTACCGAGGTGATGGACACCACGGGCCCCGCACCGGCTCCCACCGCCACCGCACCGCCCGTGCCACTTTTGGCGTTCCCGACGCCTGCGGCGGTGGCGGCTCAAGCGAAGGGCTCCCGAAGGGGGGGCCCAAATCCGGGGGGCCCGGTCCGCCGGGCACCCCTCGGACATCTGACGACGAGATGGACGTCGGGCCGTTCCTGCCTGCAACGCAGCGCAAGGAGCGGCCACCGACTTCCAAGCCTACAGAAAGGCCCAAAAAGCCCAATCCAAGAGTAACAGCCCCGAAAGACGACACATGAACACACCCCGAACACACACTCCAGTCATTCTTAAATTTAAATAATGGGAACAGAAAATATTATCCAATGGAACTGCAGAGGCCTCCTTAAAAATCTTGACGATGTGTATGAGATTCTGTATGCCAGTCAGCCAAGTATTATGTGTCTCCAGGAAACCCACCTCAACTCTAAACAAACAAATTTCTTAAATAGGTACATGGTATTCAGAAAGGACAGGGTTGGCTGCAGCCACTCTTCAGGAGGTGTGGCCATTATCGCCCGGAAATCATTAGCATGCCACCCTGTCACTTTAAACACTGTCCTCGAGGCTGTAGCGATCCGTACCATAATATTTAATAGGTTGATAACGGTATGCTCTATTTACATCTCTCCTGATTTTGCACTTCTGAGCTCTGATTTCGAGGCACTGGTTGACCAGCTGCCCGAACCATACATACTAACAGGCGACCTTAATGCGCACAACTCTCTTTGGGGCTCCACCAGAACGGATGCGCGAGGTCGCCTGATAGAGAAGTTCCTTACATCCTCCGGAGCATGCCTTTTCAACAAAAAACAGCCTACATACCATAACTTTGGACACAATACATACTCGCATCTTGACTTGGCTATTGGTTCCGCAGTTCTCTTTCCACGTCTTGATTGGGGTGTGGGCACAGACCCATATGGTAGTGACCATTTCCCCACTTCATTAACGTATATAGGTGTAGGCCCGAGCAGTCCATCTTCCCATAAAAGGTTTAATGAATCACAAGCAAACTGGAGCACATTCACACAAACATCTCAACTACACCACACATCCATAAAACACCTACACGTGGAGGAAGCCGCCCAACTAGTCACGGCGCACATCCTCGACGCCGCCGAAAAGTCCATTCCCCAGGCCTCCAGTGGGTCCCGCTGCCCAAGGAGGCCCTGGTGGAACGAGGACTGCAGGCGGGCGCGAGAGGCCCAGAACAAGGCGTGGGGTGTCCTTCGCCGGTACCCCACGTCAGACAACCTCATTTCTTTTAAACGGGCAAAAGCTTTTGGGAAGCGAGTGCGTCGTGAGGCGAAAAGGGAGAGTTGGCGCACCTTCCTCACTTCCATCAATTCATACACTGATACACACAAAGTCTGGACACGAATACGAAAACTAAAAGGACAACAAACACACAGCCTGCCCCTGGTTAGTACAACAGGGGACACACTGGAAGACCAGGCTAACACACTTGCACAACACTTCGAACACGTGTCCAGTTCAGCACACTACACAAACACTTTCATGAAACACAAAACATCTGTAGAAAAGAAGTCCCTGCGTGATAACAACAAGTCGCACACTTCTTACAATTCTTGTTTTTCAATTCATGAGCTGAAGGTTGCTCTGAGCACATGTAAGACGTCAGCTCCAGGTGCAGACAAAATCACATACACCATGATACAACACCTACACCCAGACACTCTTGAAACACTCTTACACCTATACAATAAAATATGGCTTTCGGGGCACATTCCTCGCTCTTGGAGGGAGGCCATAGTAGTGGCTGTCCTAAAGGAAGGGAAGGACCCTTCCTCTCCTGCCAGTTATCACCCCATTGCCCTGACAAGCTGCCTGTGTAAGCTCTTCGAGAAGATGATAAACAGGAGACTTGTGTACTTCTTAGAGTACAATGGTCTTCTCGAGAGTTGCCAGGCAGGCTTCAGGGCGGGGCGATCTACCAACGATCAACTCGTTGGATTAGAGGCGTATATAAAAGATGCTTTTCTCCATAAGCAGTACTGTATGACAGTATTCTTTGATCTAGAAAAGGCGTATGATACTGCTTGGAGGTATGGTATCCTCATCGACCTGAAGTCCTTTGGCATAACGGGTAACATGATGAACACGCTTTCTAGTTACATGTCCGAAAGGACGTTTCGTGTGCGACTTGGAACTGCACTTTCTAGGGTTCATGTGCAGGAAAACGGCGTGCCGCAAGGTGGAGTTTTAAGTGTCACGCTTTTTATTGTAAAAATGAATTCCCTCAGGAAGGCGTTGCCACCGTCGATTTCCTGCTCCGTTTATGTAGACGACGTACAATTATCCTTTAAGTCTTGTAACCTGTCTGTCTGCGAGCGCCAAGTCCAGCTTGGTGTTAACAAGCTAGCTGGTTGGGCAGACAGCAACGGTTTTAAATTTAATCCAGGGAAGTGCACTTGTGTCTTGTTTTCCAAGAGGCGTGGCATCCGGCCGGATCCAGACATTCATCTCAATGGTGTCTCGATTCCTGTCAAGAAAGAACACAAGTTTTTAGGTATAATCTTTGACGAAAAGCTCACGTTTATCCCACATATAAAACAACTAAAACATAAATGCTTAAAAACAATGAATATCCTGAAGGTTCTGTCGCACATTTCTTTTGGTGCTGACAAACAACTTCTTTTACGTGTTTTTACCAGCTTGATAGGCTCACGACTGGACTATGGTAGCGTTGTCTATGGGTCAGCCACTAAAACATCCCTCAGAATGCTGGACCCTGTGCTTCATCTAGGGCTCCGCTTGTCGTGTGGTGCCTTTCGGACTAGTCCAGTCGAAAGTCTGTATGTAGAGTGCAACAAATGGAGCCTAGAACGTCAGCGAGCCTACACAGACCTGCTTTATGCTTTTAAAATCTCATCAATGCCTCACCATCCTTTTACGTCAGTTTTTTATGATACATCAATATCTCAACTTCTTACTAATCGCCCATCAGTCTCTGCTCCCTTCGCTTTCAGAGTAAGAGAAGAAGCGTCACAACTTGATGTCATGTTCTCAGACACCATCAAAACCTCCGCTACTGAACTTGTAGTACCGTGGCAGCTTCGCCCGATATCATGTGATGTATCTTTTACAAGTGTCGAGAAAAACAGAGTGCCTAGAAGCGCGATCGTGCAACATTTCTTGTCCCTGCAGCACAAATACAAGTGTGCTGAATTTTACACAGATGCTTCTAAAACTGCCACAACTGTTTCCTGTGCTGCGCATGGTGGTGGTACCTTTAATGTCTGTAGAACTATGAATAGAAATACAAGTATCTTTACGGCAGAGGCCTATGGCATACTTCTTGTAGTTAAACATATTGTTCTAAGTCGAATTCCGAAATCTGTAATTTATACTGATTCTTTAAGTGTTGTGCGTACATTATCCTCACAGAAGTCTAAAAACCATGTGGTCAATGCTCTCATTAGTACTATTATGTCTGTGCATGCGTTAAACCTTGAGGTGACCGTGTGCTGGGTGCCAGGGCACTCTGGAATTCCAGGTAATGAGACCGCAGACCGAATGGCGGCCTCTGCTGCCCTTACAACAACAGTTGACATAACAAGAATACCCTACACCGACCTCAAATCACACATCAGACAACACCTTCGCACAACATGGCAAGCGCACTGGAATCAACAGACTGACAACAAACTACACATTATAAAGCCACTCTTGGGAGCATACACCACTGATACTCACAACAGACACAACGAAGTTACCCTGGCTCGATTACGGATAGGCCACACGCATGCAACACATTCCCACCTGCTCACGGGATCTCCAAGACCCCTGTGTAGCAGGTGCGGGGAGGGCCTATCCGTAGTCCACATACTAATAACATGCAAGGCACTTCACACAACACGACACAAACACTTCAGAGAACTCTACAGACAACATATCCCACTACACCATCGCTGTTTCTAGGTGACGATGCCAGTGTTTCTATGAAACGTGTGTTTGATTATTTGTCAGATGTTAAGTTTTTAAACCTTATCTCATATCACGCATAATCAAATCTGGCCCTATACACCAGCCATCACCATTACCTTTAATTGATTTTACAATGTCCGATTTACATGTTTTTATACCTACCTTTTTATGGTAATCACTTCGCTTGATTATATAACTTCTTTTCTGGCGCTCTTTGCCCTCGCTGGCCTTGCGCCATGAAACACCAACCATCATCATCATCGGTCTCTGATCTAGACAGATTTGTCCAGTTCAGTCTCTCGTAGGAACTGGAGCAGAACTTTTGTACCTAAGGTACTGTCAGCACTATTGGCCCAGGGCCCAAGAAAATGAAAAAGTTCGAGACTGCCTCCATGACGTACACGAGAGAGGGAGCTCGCTGCAGTTTTTCGCGCAGCAGCATATCGAGGGCAGACGCACAGCAAGTGATTTACAGTCTCGCGCACACCGCAAGTCCGGCACAGGGGGGAATCTTCCCAACCAATCTTAAACTTAACCGAGTAAACGCCACATTCAGTCATAGTCGGCGCAGAACTCCTTCACACCGCTTGTTGAGGCCGCGTGGAAAACGGAAGTCACAGTGCGGGGCAATAGCGTGCAGTGGTAGATACCTGCGGTGAGGGTCCTGCCACTCCGACCTTTGTGCAGCCCATCTATTTGCGAGGATAAGGGCGTTGCTGTCCTCTGGGGAGAAAGGAAGCTGGGTCGTGTTGCTCAGCAAGTGGCCTGCGCTGGCGGCTGCGTCGGATCTAACATTGCCTTGTATGTCCTAGTGACCAGGTACCCACTGAAGAATGATTTCATGGCCTTCGCGCACTGCCATTGTGTGAGTTTCGGCAATTTCACATACAAGCTGACTGGGGTTGTTGTTAAGCTTTCGGAGCGCCTGTAAGGCACTGCGCGAGACGAGGAATATTACCCATTGCTGGGCATGATGTCCGCTGATGTAATGAAGTAAAGATATGTGAGTGACATTTGCGAAAGCGTCCTACGCCAGACGACATAGAGACGCTCAAAACACTGTGACACCGCGTACTTGAAGAGCAGGAAGCCGCAGCGCTGCTCACACGATGCTGCAGGCATCATCGGCTTTTATTAAATAAAAATAATAATAGTGCCCTTATTTTCCTACCAAAAATAATGGGTGAGGTCGAAAACAAAACTGAATAAACAACTTAAGCATCTTCCCAACACCCGGAGGACGTTTTCTCATCAAAAGGTAACCAAACTAAGCTCGAGAATCAGTTAAGAACAACACTAGCTCGTGTACGGTATTATTCCGCCGAAGCGACGCACCCGGATGTGAACGGGCGCGCGCCTTTTGAAAGGAAATTGCTATGAACGCGTGATATCATTATGCCTTTTCTCACGTAATTTGTTTGTCGTCGCTGGCGTAGTTTATAAGCACAGTAAGCCCGGAAAATCACAAAACGGCTCGTGCCATGTTCAAATATTCCAATAAGGCCCTACTTCCGCCGCATGCAGTAAACTTCCGGCTGCGGGGATGAGGCACAGCGGCAACTTCCGTTTGCCGTTCTTAACTTGTACCCGAGAACACCGTTTTCTGTTTGCTTTTTGTGGGATTTATTTTTAAGGACTAATATGTCTCCTACAGCAGAAGTACCACTAAGATTAACCCTTGTCGCGTTTCAGGACACCGCAGCAAAAACCGGCGCTATTACCACTATTTCATGTATGTATTCGTGAACTGAGAAAAAAATTGGCCGCGTATCTGCTCCTTTCGTTGCAAATGTTGTCAAAAGGACGATAGTCTTTGTAGAAAGTTCCAAGGAAATGCCCCCCTTTGCTTTCCCGCTCACCTCTCATGCTGTTCCTGTACCGTCACGCTCATCCAAGGTAAGCACACCTAAGGTTGGCAAGGCGATTTGAATTTACCGCGTTCCACTGCTACAGCCGGGTTCCTCGATGCCAGCGCTGCAGTACGGCGGAGACGCGCGTGAATGGAGGCGGCCGACTAGAAGGTTTATAGAGCCGCGTGGCCGGTGCTCCACGTGCGTTCCAAGCAGATCGTGGAACCTAGCTAGGGAAACCTTTCGTTGCTGTGGCCGCGTGATTTTTCATATGCGCCAGGAGGCGGCGGTTTTCTGCAGTAGATGTAGAATATCATTTGCTGTTCGAAAAACGAAGCATCCATGAATTTTTTAATAAAGAAACACGGTAATATCCCTTGTGTACTAATTTCCTGTCTCATATTTGCGTAATTTCTTGTTATTGTTCAACAAAGTTGACAAGTATGAACCTATAAACCGGGCTCATACGTTTACATGTGGCTGTGCGTATATAAGACTATTGCGCAATATCAATTTTACTTTGGCCGGGTGGCTGAATCGAGTCATAGACAGAAGGACAGACAGACAGAAAGACAGACAGACCATAATTTCTGGGTTTAAGTAGCCCAAGAAAGACTATCGTCTTTAAAAATTACTTTCCTCAGGAGAGCGCCATAAAAACAGCTCTATTGCTGAACGGATTGAACGCTTGCCGTTCCCAAACTTGTCATTGTCATCATCATCAACAGCCTATTCAGGCCCACTGCAAGGCGAACGCCTCTCCCATTGACTTCCAACCGCTCCTACCCTGCTCCGCTCTAGTCCAGTGTTGGCCACCGAATTTGCCTATTTCACCCCTCCATAGGGTTAATGAGCTTCCTCTTCTTCTAGACCCATCCCCTGGTGTCGACTCTGTTACCCTAATTCTCCTCTGATTGTCGGTTCGTCTCAATACAAGGCCAGCCCAAGTCCACTATTTCTTTATTTGAACTATGATATCGTTTGCTCTAGCTTGTTCTCTTATCTAAGTAGCTAGTTTTCTGTCAGTGAGTGTTACTCCTAACATTATTCCTTCCATGGCCCGTCAAGCCGACCTAATTTTTTTCTCTAGTTTTTTGTAGTATAGGCGCCGTGTTTCAGCTCCATATGTCATCACCGACGGTATGCATTGGTTGTACCTTCTTCTTTTGAGTGGTATAGTTAGCTTACTTCTCATTATTTGGGAGTGCTTGCTGCGTGCTCCCCAGCCCATATCTGTCCTGCGCCGGATTTCTCTATCGTGGTTGGGGCCAGCAATAACCATCTGTCCGAGGTAGTGGTATTCTTTTATTTTTTGTAGCGTTTCGTCTCCTAAGCTGAAGAGGACGCTTACGGCATGTGTATTCCTCATTATTTTAGATTCATCCATGTTATTCTTCAGCCCCACGGCCATTCTTTCCGACTGTAGCTCCTCAAGGATTCTTCGCAGGTGTTCTGCAGTCTCACTCAGCAATACTATGTCGTCTGCAAACCTCAAATGACTCCAGTATTCTCCGTTTATCCTTAATCCTGTGTTTTCCCAGTAGCGCTTTCTGAACACCTCCTTCAGACATGCTGTGAACAGTTTTGGCAAGATGGTAACTCCGTGTCTTACTCTCTTTCGGATCCTGGGTTTATCGCTTTGCTTGTGAAGTGCGATCAGCCCGTATATCCCTCATATAAGTCGTCTAGGAGTTTATGTATATTTCGTCTATTACCTGGCGTTTATTGCTTTTCGTACGGATGAGGTGTGTGCAGAGTTAAACGCTTTCTCATAGTCTATAGATGACAGGTAAAGTGGTTTAGAGTATTTTGCGTATTTTTCTATCAGTTGGTTGACAACATGGATATCATCCATGGTCGAGTACCATTTCCTAAACACAGCCTGCCCTCTGGGTTCTTGGGATTCTAGGCTCTAACCTATGCGGCTAACTAAAACTTTAATGAACAGCTCGTAATCAACTGAGGAGTAGGCTGATAGATCTGCAATTCTTGCGGTCCTTGGGATCTCCCTTTTTGTGAATCAAAATAATGTTGGCGTTTTTCCAGGTTATAGGCACTTTTTGTGTAAGCATTCCGAAAATAGTGCAGCAAGTTTTTTTCAGTTCAATATCTTTTGTCCGTCAACAGATCCATGGTTACGCCGCTTTTCCTTCTCTCATGCCCTTGACAGCATTTCCTAATGCATGTTTAGTTACTAGTTAACTCCATAACAGGTTAAGTACAAGCAAGTTAAGCTTGTATTCACAGTAGTTTCCCTTGTTTAACGTCGCTGGCATACATCCCGGTATAGAATCGTCCTGCTACCTTTATTATCTCTTCCAAAAGTTGCGTAATGTTACCCTGCTCGTCTCTGAGTGCGTAAGTTTGTCTTTGGCGATGGCTAGCTTTCTCTTAGTTGCCTTCAAGCTCCCCCTATTTGCAGCGTTTCTTCGATCACTGCCATGTTATATGCAGGGATTCGTTGGTTTTACATTGGTTAATCAATTTAGGCAGCTCTGCTAATTCGAGTTTATCCACCGTACTTGACACTTTCATGTTCTTACGTTTCCAATTATTTCCTTTGTTTTCTTGGTTTTTTAGAGTGTTTCCTACATGCTGCTTCTCCAACAACTTCTGCAGTTTCTGTGATTACCGTTGTTAGTGTAGGCGTGCCAAATGATAACCTATCTTCATGCTCGTTTAGAAGCCGGAATTAGTTTTGAAGAGTAGTTTAAAATAAACGGGTCCTCTTTTATAAAAGCTCGTAGCAATAAGGAGTTTCTAAGGAATCTTGTGACCTAACAGCGCTCCCAACTAATAGACTTCATCCAGATAAGGGAACGCTATAGTTTCAACAGTGAAGTTCACAAAGCGGTACCGGAGTGCGCTGCCAAAAAGTGTGCAGTGCGGTGTAAATGAAATAGGTTTTTGTTTCTTTGTGACAGCGGATTTACTTTTTTCCTTAAATCAGTTCATCTTTGGGTGTCGCACTTGATAACGAATGATCACGAAGAATACACGCCACTCGAGGCACGTAAAAATGAATTTTGAGGTCTTACCCAGTCAGTAAAAATAAGCAGATCGCGACTTATCCTTAAGGACCCCTACAACGCCTTTTTTGCAGGTACTTTCTAGGACCAACACCGGTTCTTCGTGTGATTCAGATACATACGCACAAGGAATTACCAAGATCGCTGCACAAATAAGAAAGATATTCAATATGGTAGCGTAAGCTACATTGGCCGAGGTTGAGCAGTTTCGCGTGGGCCGTGAAGGGTCGTTCTGCGCAAGCGCGAGGAGCATTGGATTGGTTTGGATTTGATCGGATCGGATCGGATCGGATTGGATTGGATTGGATTGGCTTGGCTAGGATTGGATTGGATTGGATTGGATTTGATTGGATTGGAAATCGCTTTAGCATCAGCTAATCCTAGACAACCAGGAAACGTAAGATTAATCAGCTGAACCTTAGCTCACGCTACGTATACGCCTGGCATAACCGAGCTAAGCCACTGCTAATTTTTTTGTCTACAAGAACCAGAAAATGCTGCACTGCCTACGTCGCGCCCAAAGCCTCCCGGTATGACGACGCAAAGCGGGGACCTCCCGCACCGTACGATTGGCTGAGCTTGCAATGTTTTGCATATATGTCCTTGTAACGACCAAACGAGCGAAAATAAACCTTTACTACGTATTTTTTTCTTCCTAAAGGAAACATAGAACTTCACCGCGGGTAGTAACAAGGGTAGTAACTATTACCCGCTTCGAGCGCTTGTGTGCTCTTTCAAGCCGTGTTACAATGAGCTGCGTCCTATGCTATCAGCATTGCCCAACATACGGCGTCTGCGCGCTTCGCTAACATGCAGGCCAGATCGACAGTTTGCGTTCCACATGACCATGTCTATGCTCAACGGATATCAGCGTCGACTCCACTAGTGGCGTAGTCGGCGCGCATCGCAAAGCAGACGGCAGGTTCGCAGTTTTCAGTCGAGCTCGAGTGTCTCCACGTTTGGGGACGTGCTTTTGGTCTGGGAAGCGCCGTTCCATTTACCGAAAAGCAACACATCGTTTTCTTTCCTAGCAGGAATCGTCACATTCGGCTGCCATGAATTTAAATGTACAACCTCCGGAAGGGGAGGCGCTTTGGTGTGACGGCAGCCTTTTACAGGGACGGCGGGCCACCGCATCTGTCGGGCATGCTACCACCGACAGGTAGTAGTAGAACCTTTACTGTGCAGGCGCGGCATCTGCTGAAAATGCGCATCCTTTCTTTGATATTCGTCGTAGCATCATTGTCCTCCCTTCGGGCGAGCTCTCGCATCTGGCTGAATCAGTCGTAGCTCCCGGTTGCCAGCGATGACGCATTTCTGAGGACACTTGATGAGCACGGCTGGTAGCGGACGGCTAGCAGCCAGGGGAAAATATAAAAATGAGCCTAATCACGCTATCGCTTCAATATCTGCCCTCACCACTGGCTGTGAGTTCGAAGAGGGAAACGCCACACCTCAGAGAATAGACGGGAGAGAAATACGTGAGGGCGCACGCTGATGGTGGGAGAGGTCATGGGTCAATACCCACGTCAGTCACTGGGAGCAGCATTGTCGCGTTCCAGGTGCGTCCTCAAATCACGGTTACCTCTTCCTTCTCTGTGCTGGCTCGAATCTCCCGCGCACCTGTAGAAGAAGAATCAGACGTGCGCGTGTGCGAGAAGGTGCGGCTGTATAGAGGTGTTGTTGGTTTCAGAAAAGCAGCCCATTAACGCGACTGCCGCAGGAACGGTGTCTACTGTCGCCGAACATCATAGCACCTGAGTTACCGTACCAAAATGCTTTTTGCGTGGCTTCTCTGGTGCCATTAAAGAGCTCCCGAGCACTGAAATCTCCTTCTCCGTCCGTTTTTTACAGAAAAAGAGGCGAACCAGGTAACGCCCTCGCACGTGGACATGACAACTCTATTCGAAGGAAAATAACTGCGGCCACCCGTCGCCGCAAACAAAGAAATTTCTTGTCGAGTCACGCCGTGCAGGGTGTCCTAAGCAAGCGAACGCGCACTCCACACAACAAGCGGCGTTGAATGTAGCGGACCGTTAAATGCCTAACACCAACAAGAGAGAATGGGGAGCAATGTAGGGCCTTGGAAGAGGCGAGGGATTCACGTCACAGCGTGCTTTTCATTCGACTTCCCCTTCCCCTACGGTTGGCATACTTTCTCGACTCGATTTCTTCGCTTTTATTCTACGTTCCCGCTTTGTGCTTTTCGCTGGGGTCCAAATTAGCGCATGCGCTGTAGGGGCGAAATCGCGAATAAACGATTGTGTTCTCCCCCACTGTGTTCCCGGCCGCGGTGATGAGGCTGATTAGGCTTCGGGAGGAACCCGAATGCCGTGAACGCGCAGGCGAGCGACGTGAGCCGCCGTCCGCCTTGGTACCGAACAATAGAACCGCTTTAACTAAAAAAAATGAGTAAGAACAGAAATTAGAGCAGTCGGCTTTGTTCAAAGACAGCGCGCTCCAGGGCGCTGTCCGAAGCAGAGCTCCAATCGAATGGGCGATGTAAACGTCGGGTGTTCTTGTAGGTTCTTTTATCGTTTTCTGTTGTGTACGAGACGCATTTCAGACGTCGCATGTGACAGGGGCTGAAGGCGCCTTCGCATGGCGTTTATTGTCGTTGCAGATGCGTAGTTGCGAAGACAGCCGCGAAACTAACCGCGAAGTCGAGCCGGGTTCGTGGCCGTGCCGGAGGCGCCTGGAGGAAACTCGAACTTGTCAGCCGACATGCACGCGAGAAAAGAGGCGACGACGCACTTGTGAGTTGTTGACGCGTGGCGTGCATTAGGCTAGCCAGTTGAGTAAGCACTCGTTATTGATTGATTGTGGCGTTTAACGCTGCGAAGCAACACATTGGGATATGAGGCGCGTCTTTATGGGAAACTCCGAATTAATTTAGACCTCTCGACACACTAGCGTTTTCTCGTTTCACCTCCGTCTGAAAACCAGCCACAGCGGCCGGGTAGAACCTGCGTCCTAGCACAATGCCTGACCCGCAGAGCCACCACGGCGGGGAAGCCGTCGTTACAACAATGCTCTCGGGAGAGAAAACTGGTTTAGTTTTAAGTGGTAGTTCGTTAAATGCGGAGATGAACTGCACTGAATGCGCTATAGTGGGCACTGCGGAACCCTTTTAGTAAAAAAGGGTTGGAACATTTTAAACACGGCTTCTTCGTGCAACTGTATGAATATTGCATTCTGATTTCAATGCGTGAGTTTCCTACGTCGAGTGTTCCAACGGGAACAGTTCAGGGCCAAAAATGCGTTATTTGTTTCGTTAACATGAGTAGTGTAACAGTAACAGTTGAATGGTGTACCTCTGCATGCTTGCGGAGAAAAGAGAACAAAATGCACCCAAATAAAGAGAGAGAGAGAGAAATTTATATCGAGCAGAGGCTGATGTTATGGACCCCACTTCGTCAAAGGCATCCCTACTGCGGGATTCCTTGGCGTTGACTGGCTGCCCTCGCTCGGCTCACCAAGTTGAGCTGGGTATCGGGGTCTGGGCTGGCTAGGGATGCCCTCCGCTGCTCGAAGGTAGGGTTGGAAAGTGGGGCATATCGGGGTGCTTCGGCATACCGATACCATGGGGCATAGCGACCCGTGCTGGGTATACCGTAAGCGCTAAGAGAAGAGTGTTGGGTGGGGAAGATGAGATGGAGGACAAATCTTACTGACTCACAGACAGCCTGTAGAAATGACCAGATTGGCTGCACATGCTCATTAGACGTACGCAAATTCACTATTTGTCCGGTCCCCGCCGCCCCAACCTCCGATCCCTTAATTTCCGCATCTTCTAGGCACCTGGAAACGCTGCCATCCCCGCCAATGAAGCGGCCCACGCCGCTGCTCGCGGTATTGTACACCGGCCTTCGGCCGACGGTGGCCTACATACAACTCCCCAGGACCAACCCAATACACTGAGTGGCTACGCCAAAATGCTCGCCGATAACCGAAAAACTCGCCGCAGCATCCGACCACCACACTGGTGCCTCTTCCGGGAGGAAGCCACAGCTTGGCGGGGAGTCGAGACGAACACCTACCCTTATACCACCCACATCTAAATGAAATGAACAGTCATCCATTTAGGTAAAGATCCGGCAACCATCGTTCAAACAAAAAATAAATTATAAAAAACTGAAAACTAAGTTAAGAAATCGTCAATAGGTATTTAATCCTCAGCTCTCACGCGATTACCTGAACAGACAGACAGACGAGGAATTTTACTGATGGTCCTGAGAGACTCCGATGACCCCCTTTTCAGGGGGATGATGAAGCCGCGGGCAGCTCCCACGTCGGGACGGGAAGGCCAAGCTCCACCGCCTCATCGTGGGCTCTCTGGGCAGCCTATGACTGACGTGAAAACTCGGAACTTCGTAGCGCAGAGCTGTACTCTTCTTCGGCGCATCTATGCGTTATAAATTACTTTTCTGTCCACATCTCGCGCAGTCTGGACTAGAGCCGACTGGATTGATGGAGTGAAAGAAAGCAAAGTTTGCATACGATCCTCTCTGAAGCATGCACAGTGTGGGAACCTGTGGTCTGTTTAGTTTATCGTGGGGGGGGGGGGGGGGGGGGGGGCGGAGGAGGGAGGTGAGTAGACTTTCTTGTCAAGGCAGTAGTGCTTAGTTTCCTCGTTAAAGGTGTAAAGAATGTGTCGGAACTCGACAAGCCCAGGCTCAACAAGACCTCGACTCGCATTCGCGTTCACGCGGTGGGTAAGTGCGCTCTCTTGGACGTGTGCGACACCGTTGATGTTGTCAAGGGAATCAAGCTGGAAGTCGAGGTGTGCCGGGAACCCCGTGATAGCGTGTGAATGGAGTACTCTACTCTAAAGGATTTTCGCTTCTTCGGTGATGGAGCCAGAGGTAAATCTCCTGGCAGCCGCCCTCAAATCAGTTAAGATTTGCGTTCTTTCTTCGACTAGAGATCCAAAGCGATCGCTGCCTGATCCTAGCCAGGGTGGAGCCTCTGATAGTCGCTGCGCAAGTGACCTGGCCTTCGTGATTGACTACCGTTGTAACGACGCTGAATGCGCGTCCGTACTGAGCCTCATCCACGAAACTGACCGTGTAAGGGAAATCCATCTTTTGGAGCAGTGCCACAGCCCATGCTCTGCGTCTACCCGCATTGTGTTGCGGGTGTACGTTTTTAGGAAAAAGAGCAACGATGATGTTGCCCCTTAGGTGATCCGACATAGCACATTTACGTTCCTCCACTACGGTGGAGCCTACTCCCAAGACCACGAGATTCTCCCTCCCCATGGGTGTGTTCGACAGGCGCGATATTTGAGCCGTTTCCTGCGCTTCAGTGATTTCTTCAAGTGTGTTATGTACACCCAGCTGGAGAAGGCGTTCTCTGCTGGCATTTGCGGAACTCCTAACACTTCCTTGATTCTCTCACGGATTAGCGCTTCCAACTTGTTCTTTTCGGACGCGTACCACTTGTGCATTGCAGCCACTTAGACGATGTGGCTCATGAGGAATGCGTGGAAGAGACTGAGAAGGTTATCCTCGTTCAGACTTCCCCTGTTATTGGATATTCTAGTGATCAGGCCGATCATGCACTGCGTCTTGGTTGTGATTTTACGGAGTGTGGTAATTTTAACTCCGCTAGATTCAATTAACACTCCGAGTACCCAGCCCGTGTCTATCCTAGGAATGTTGGCACAACTCTTGGTGTGAAGCTTGATGTTAACCTCGTCCAGGGGCTTCCGCCCCTTGGGCATAGCACCTTTTTTGACAGGTCTGCAGAGAAGTACCTCAGAGTTTTTCGTCGAGCACCTCAGCCCTGTGCCCACTAGAAAAGTTTCGGTTCGGTCTACCGCCTCCTGTAGACTCAATTCCCCCTCCACTCCGCTACCACCAGCTACACCAGATGCTGATGTCGTCTGCATATATCGTATGATTAATTCCCTCGACCCCCGAAAGGTATACCGACAGTTGCCTCATGGCCAGATTGAACAATAAGGGCGAGATCACGTCTCCCTGGGGCGCTCTCTGGGCCCAAGCGGCTACCCTTCAGATTTGTGTTCTCCGACTTTTAATATACCTTTGCGACCATCCAGAAACAACCTGACGTAGCCGCTGAAGACCTCACCTAGCCTCAAATCTGAGATGGGTTCTGGAATGTGCCTCTGGGATATCTTGTTTAAAGCCTTAGTCGAGCCCGAGAATGCCCCGCACGTCCCTCGTATCGCTGTCTACGATTTGAGTCTTGATGAGTTTCACTGCATCTTCTGTTGAGAGGCCTGGTCTGAAGCCGACCATGTTATAGGGCAGCAGACTATTCTATTCGACGTGCTTGGCTATGCTATTGTTAATTACGTGCTACGCTGCCTTCCCCACAGAAGAAATGAGGGAAATCGGTCGGAGATTGGACAAGTGGGGAGGTTTGCCGTGCTTGGGAATTAGTATTACCTAGATTGCTTTCCAATCCCGGGGAACTTCGCCCGTATGCACGGCCTTGTTAGTTTGTTCTGTAAGCCATTGTGTGGGGACGTGTTCCAAGTTACTGAGAGGCTTATTTGTGGTGTGCTCTGGCCAAGGCGCAGACCTGGCATTGAGACATTGTAAGGCCTCCCTAACTTTCTAGGTTTTGAAAGGAGCGTCTCGCTCGGGGAACAATCTACCCGTGTACGTTGAGTAGTTGTTCGGCTCTGCCCTGCCCAACGCGGAGTAGCTGGAGCCCAGGTTATCCAGAATTTCCGGCCCATTTTCTTTTCGTGTGGCCTCGTGCACAATTTTCTCCAACACTTTGCTCTGGTTGTACTTAATATTGATTTCGTCTAGAAGGTGCTTGATAAGATTCCACTTACCACCCACCCTCATTTGTCCGTCTACGGAGTTACATATCTCGTCCCAATGCTGCTTGACTAATAACCGACAGCATAATCTTCTGTAGCCTAACTGACCAACGCAATCTTTTTCTAAGCCGTCGATTGAGTTTTGGCGTTTTCCACCCATTGGTTAGCGATTTATTTGCTTCGAGAATGGGGGCCAGCCGAATATAAATTCTTCCGACTTCGAGGATTGTGTGGACCTTCTTGGTCGCCGCCTTAATGTCTTCCCTGACGTGTAGGGTCCATTCTTCCAAATTAGCTATCTTTCCCTTCTGTTCATGCTAGACGCGCTCTTTCCTAATTTTTTTAAAGTCGGTTCCTTCGAGGGGTTCCTTCTATAAAATTGCACGGAACATTGCCGGGACCGGAACATTACTTCTAAATAATTAAAAATTACAATTAGGCAAACTCAAATTATCGAGAGTGGACTGTACGTGGAAAAATCGGGAGCCGGATTGCTTCACCGGCAGTTCTCTGACTATCTGGGAATAGTAATTGAGGAGGCCCCCTACTGGCGCGAAAATTCAGCTTTGCCCACACGCCGATTGGTGCGTCGACGGCTAGCGTCGTTTGTAGATGGCCAACTTCCTCTGAAAAGGATGCATTTGATAATGGAGCCTGAAGGAAGGTTTCCGAAGGGAATGGCGGCCTTTTTGTACTCTGGTCATTTTCTGACATGGAAAAAGTTAAGTTTGCTTTCTGTCCCAGCGCGGTATAGCTCAGTGGCTAAGGCGTCGTGCTTGCTGAGCCCAAGCACACGGGTTAAATCTTTGGCCGCGGGGGCCGCTATTCTGATCGAGGCGAATAGCGAAATCGCCCGTTTTCTCAAAATCTCGGCTCATGTTAAAGATACCCAGGTGGTCAAAATTAATCTGGAGCCCTCCACTACGGCGCGCCTCATCGTCTGTGTAGCGTCGTGCGTTAAACCTCATAATCAATAAATCAATCAAGTTTACTTTCTGAATAGAGGGGTTGTTGAGGGATGAATTCATTTCATGTTTTGTGTGTGTGCGTGTGCGTGTGTGTGCGCGCGCGCGCTGGCGGCGACGACGAAGGACACGGAGGGATCCGTCTAAAGTGGCACTGACACCGTCAGTCTAAAAACACCGTGACAGATAACTGTATTAACTGCGTGCTTTCGTGTTTTCTAATGTGCTTATAATGCGATCATGCGCACTATGAACAAAGTGCCCCAAAGGCCACATCCTCGCTTCAACTATTATTTCTCTCTTTCTTTCGGCAGCCGCCTGCAATGTCAGGCCTCAGGGCGCGCTATTAGAGCGACGCGGATACGCAGTTGAGGCGGCCTCCCCGTCGCCTTCCGCTTTAGTAACCATGGTCCGGAATTACCCGACGCCTGAGAATGCAGACCGTACAAGTCATCCCTTATTCATTGGCCCGCGATGGCAGCACGACGCGTTGTGTTACATTGCCGAGCAATTTAACACAATTAGGACCTCGTGCTGGACTGTACCGGAGAGCGGCTTCGAAGTTTGAGGCTGTACTATTATCCCTAAGCAACAAGCAGCCAATCGATTTAAGTGCCCGTCGCCGACGCATTTTAGGGGAAGGTAGACTACACCGCGAAGGTGAAAGGGACAGCTCGTTACTATAATGAAGTTTTCTTCCAACAGCTTCTGCATTGAAAGTTAGGGCATCGCACTGAAACGTTCGTCGTTAATATACGCTAAAGGCGATATGGTACGCACATGCCATCCAATATTAAGGTGGTATGCCTTGGATGGGTGACTTGAAATGGTGCTCTTATTTCTTATCCACGTTCGTGCGCTCCTCGAAGTTGCCCACAAACCGCCATTATGTACGCGTGACATTTCAATTCGTACCTTTCTTTGTCGAGAATCGCACAGCCGGAACAATATGACGCCTTGCCTTTGCACAAAAAGGATGGCGGAAGTAACCGATTTAATCGTTATAATTGAGTAAATTGATATAATTGGCCGGATGGAATTGTGATAAATAAAAAAAAATTACAAAAATGGACTGACGAAATTAAAAGTATGAATGATATGGATTGCCCCCGCAAAACGAACGCTACATTAAAAACGCCCAGTTATCAGAACGCTGGAAATACGCATAACAATACCGAAAATGAGCAAGCCGCGTAACGCCCTGAATTCCAACAAAAATGCGCAATTGGGGGAAGTAACACGTTTCATTGTTTTAATAGCGTAGATGAAGATAGTCGATTGAACGGAAGTTTGATAAGCAAACGAAAACATAATTAAACAAATGAAAACTTACAAAATGAACTGACTAGAAATCAAACTACGCATCCGATCTTCGCCAAAAAGGAAACTCAAGTTAAAGTGCATAAATATGACGCCAAAATACGAATGATAAACTAGTGAGAACACGGCAACTCTGCGTTACGCCTTACATGGGCGGAGAAATAGGAAATCACGAAGTAAAGGCACTTAATCCCTATAATACTATAATTTTCATTATTACAGAGAAAAAACAAAACAAAACTTCGAAGAAATAAAGTAATCTAACATAGCCAAATCTGGCTGTAAAAACTCATAATGGCTACAAGCGGCGTGACAATTCTCTGAATTCTGTGGATTTTTTTTGTTCACTCGCCGTGATTCTTTTCGCATGATTTTAGAGACTATGGTCTACGTTGGGGAAGGAAACGCTGTAGTATTTTGGCACCGTCCGCCTGCCTTCTGCCCATCCGTCTGTTTGCCTTTCGGTCCGTGCGTTCCCCGAATCACCCAGAGCAGGTCTGTCTGTCTGTCCGTCCGTCCACCCGTCCGTCCGTGCATCCTTAACCCAATTAGCCAGAAGAAACCTAGGGGAGTTGCTGTAGGATCACTCGTTTGTCTGTGGCTGGGGGGTCACTGATTGGCTGGGCTATAACTTGTGGGTCCAGTATCCTCAGCGTATCACTTCTCTATCTATCTTCCCCACTGGCCAAACAGAGTAGAACCGTGGACCTCAAAATTAATATTCTGAAAATTAAAGTAATGATCAATAATCTCGACACAGCACAGCGGTTTGAGGATGGTGGCGAGGCAGTGGAAGTGATAAGCGAATATATCTACTTAGGCCAAGTTGTGACCCCGGATCCCAACCACGAAGCAGAGATAATTAGAAGGATAACAATGGGGAGGAGTGCATACGGCAGGCATTCTCAGATAATGAATGGCAGCCTACCATTGTCCCTTAAGAAGAAAGTGTATGACAGCTGCATCTTAGCGGTACTCACCTACGGGGCAGAAATTTGGAGGCTCACTGAGAGGGTTCAACTTACATTGAGGACGACTCAGCGAGCGATGGAACGGAAGATGATAGGTGTAACATTAAGGGACAAGATGAGAGCCGAGGTGGTAAGGAAACAAACGCGGGTTAAGGACATATTAGTAGAAAGTAAGAAGAAGAAATGGACATGGGCCGGGCATGTACTGCGAAGTCAAGATAACCGTTGGTCATTGAGGGTAACAGAGGGGATTCCTAGAGAAGGCAAGCGTTGCAGGGGGCAGCAGAAAGTTAGGTGGGCAGATGAGATCAAGAAGTTTGCGGGGATAAATTGGTCGCAATTAGCGCAGGACCGCGATATTTGGAGAATAATGGGAGAGGCCTTTGCCCTGCAGTGGGCGTAGACAGGCTGACGATGAACTTGTGGGTCACTTCTTTCCCGCGCATTACAAGTGACCCACTGCAGGTTGCTTAGTAGCGAAGCTACCGAGTCCCCACTTGGGGTCATAACTGGTGGGCTTCTGGTGTACCAGTGGTTCACCGCTAGAGGCACCGGTACCCTGCTCAGCTTTCCGTGGGCGTTGCAGCGCGAATGCGCCAATGTCCACAATATGGAAACACGTAGAGCCTAAACCTAAATTCCTGTATAGCGTGCTAAAGGGGAAACAGCCGAATTAGGATCAGGGGCCAATGACTGCGACGATTCTGACGATGGCATTTTTGCCAGCGGCGGAAAGGCCATCACCAGAATTGTCATTTGCAGGAGCGCAAATACAGTTATCCGTCGTGAACTCGAACTCAGGATATCTAGAAATATCGGGTAAGTCAAAAGTTTTTCTCGCCGTACATTTTCCTCCAATTGGTGCTATGTATTTGCCCTCCAGTTTGTCTCGAAACGTTTCTTCGGGGGACCACGAACAAAAAAAAGTTAGAACACCAACATTTGTTCCTGCGTTTTGCATATTTCGAACTTTTATTGAAGACTGTGTTATCTGTATTTTTCTTAGCCTTTCATTGCATTAGACAACACACTTGCCTTGTTTGTTTTGCAAGAAATGTTAATGATATGCTACAATATAAAATACCTGAAGGAACATTTGGGGACTTCAACGCCTAAAGAGTGTACACCACATTTGGTTGTCTGTATTAGATACGCTGATAGCGACGTAAAATAGTAGACGAACAATACAGCGGAACGCTGGGAAAACTTGCGGATAAGGTTTGATCGCCCATTACCAACAAATATACTGCGCACATGCGTATTTACAGCCTGTCTCCCTTTTTAAAATATGAAAGCGTGATGACGTAGTTTTCAGCAATCTACGTGGGCTGCTGCACCGCAAAATTACGCGCCGCGTCACTCCATATACCTGCACGGGATTTTCAGAAGGCCTGACAGACTGACCAAGCATTGACGAAGAGCTTCTCATGGCGTGCGGCTAAATGTCGTAACAAGTTATTATCGCGGGTAAGGTGACACAGGCCACGTCCCCCCTTTGCACTCTTTGTGACTTCCGCGATGACTTACATCACGCAATATGTGAATGTGCGCGATATGAGTGTGTCCCTCCTTGTGTACCTGGGGCAACCGCTTTCTAGAAGACTAACATAAGTGACGTGTAACGCCCCTGGTCTTACTCTGAACGAGCTTCTTAAGCGACAAAAAACCTATTGAGTTTTTCATTCAAGTGGAGGTGTTGATCAGACTCTACTAAGGTCTCATCAATGAGCATTTCATCGTCATCTTAGTCATCGTCATCACTTCAATTTATTTCTCCCCGTACATCTGGTGTATCAAGCTGGGCGTCTTTGCCTGGCAACCTCACCAGTTCCATTAAAGACTACCCTGTATCTCTCTATCTCCTTGTATGACATTCTTTTCGCTAAGATAAAGACAATTACGTGACTTTCAAACGGATTCAAATCATCGTTGTGGGCCCAAGGGTCGTTGGTCCTTGGTTGCCAGCACGGCAAGCAAAAGTGGGAGAAGCTTGCATAAGAACAGTACGTGTTGAAAACCGTATCGCATTAATGTACTTTACACCAAAAAAATGGCAAAAAGCCTCTCCACACATCACAAGCTTGCGGATAATTTTCGTTATTTCTAATGTTTCGAGCCGTGCTCATTTGCGGCCGTGGTGCTTCTCGTTTTCGAATGACCCTACTAATCGCTCGCCTATTACCCAACTCTCTCGCGACAAAATCCCCACTGGTATAAAAGTAATTCATCGCCGAGGCAGCTCCGCTGAATGGAGTGCCGTTCACGTGCCTTAATGAGGTTCTAGCCGCGCGGTCCTGCAGTGGTGCCGTGTAATTATCACTCCAGCGCAAAATTTCTTTCTGTCCTCGGTTTAAACTGCAACGTGAACACGCGTTTTGAGTGGAAATGGGCTTGCAGCGCAAGAGTGTGGGATTACTGCGTATGTCCCGTATACGACTCTGTTATTTATTGCGCCATAGGGGCTATTATTCTTTCTGAGTTCGTTATAAAGTGGTCTTGGGTTTACTGAGGCAACCGGAGCGGTTTCGGCATTTCTGCTTTTTGGCTGTGAGCTCTACTGGTGGCTGGGATAGTGTGACTCTGGTTTATGCTGCGCTTAGGTTTAATTTTGTAGTCTGGACATGAAAGTGGTTGAATTTCCAGTATTGAGTTCCTTTAGTGCACACGACCGTAATGCAACGCTTGGTTGTGTTTGCATGGTTTTCTATCTGTAGCCCGTATTTTTTTTTATGAGGAGATTATATATGCACTCATATTGTTGAATCGTTTTCACTGTGTGCAACGCATGGAGGTTGCACAGGAAACTAAACAACCACAATGACATAGGCTTCAGTCTACAGTTATCTTATAAACGTCTTGTTTTCGTGGCTGACTCGCAAGCAGAAACGAAGACTCGGTCAGATACGGAGAAAGCGTTTCCTTATTCGGACTACATTACGGCAGACTGAATGCCTTCCTTGGCCTTATAGACTGCCCGCATTTCTTTCTGTATTTCCTCAACAAGTCCCTCAGTCCTACAAATATTATTCTGGTAAAGCAAAATGCGGGCTTCGGACCTGGCAGCTTTGAGGCGAAAAGGCAGCATAATAGGTTGTGGAAAAAGGCACGAGCCGAAAGAACCGTTCTGACCAGTGCTTTTAATGGAACATGTTGATAAATGATGGTGATGATTATGGGCCCGAAGGAGGCGAGGCGTCATCTTTTTCAACATTATCGCCCGTGTGATGATGGCGTCAAGTTACACGGCGTGTTAGCTAGCGTCCATAGCCGAAAAACAGCCCAGTTAACAGGCAACCAGAAATCATGTCCGTTGAGGGAAGCAGGGTCGCAGACCTCGCCTGTTCTGCTTCCACCGATGATAACGCTACTTCTTAGCGTGCCGAAGCGTTCACCTTCCGATTTCGTGAATCACCGTTCAATAACTAAAAAAAGCCCGCGAACCGAGTTTTTCATTGCCTCTTTAGGTGCAAAATTTGTACGCCTGCCGACAATTGTGTTGCCCACCACAGACCAACGTTGTCGTAGACAGCCTTGTATAAAAATACACTGTTTCTCTTTGTCTTTTCTTTCGCCTCGCCCTCGCTATCCCACTTAAGCTGTCTTTAACTTGGTATTTCCTTTTCATTTTGGCAATCGGCATCCTCTGGTGCCGCCCGTGTCTTGAATTAGTCCTGTTTCCCGATGAACGAGTCTCTCTTTTATTTTCCTCGTGTATGGCAGCTTCCTTGCGCTTTTCCCGTGAAATTTGAGAGAATTAATGCGATGCACTGCACCAGGGAATGGAAATATAAATGGGCGAAACGGAAACGTGGTGGTTCTTTCCTCTCGCTCTTTAAATGGCCGCTGCTTTCTACTTCATGCCAGTTTTCGTCGTCGGTAATAAAGGTCGTTTCAATACGACACGTCAGCTTATCAGTTTCTCCACTTTCTTTCTTTCTTTCCAAATTCTTTATCTGGTTCAATGACCTACCACATCCTCCCCTTTGCTTTCCGAGGTTTTCTTGACTGCCAACTCTTATTTCTGTGTTATTTTCAACGAGCCCCTCATTTCCTATTTTGATTCGCTACATGCAAAGCGAGGGCCTCTGTTTGGCAGTCTTGGTGCCAACGGAAGCTTAAGAGGGTTCAACGCTGGTCGACCACTCTCGACATGTCGTAGACACTCGAGTCACGGCCCGGGGGTTAAAAAGAAGGTCCCCTTCACCCCGAATAGTCCGAGCGGCGCTGGCTACCACCCCAAGCAAAGGAAACCAAAATACCTTAACATAAATACCACAGAAAGTGGAGGAGAAAATCGCCCCGCCGGTAGCGTTGTGGTTATCGCACCAGACCGGTATTCTGGAGGTCGTGGATTCGGATCCCACCTGGCGGGCATTTTTTTTCTCCACTTTCTTTCTTTCTTTCCAAATTCTTTATCTCTTTCAATCACCTACCACATCCTCCCCTTTGCTTTCCGAAGGATTTTTTGACTGCCAACTCTTAATTCCTTATATATATATATATATATTGCTCTCATAACGAAATACCAAAATCGCTGTCTTTAACATCTGGCTTTATATATTCGAGGAGTGTCGTGGTGCCCAGTCCAGCGCATTAAAAGCAAATCATCAACGCTATTCTAGAAGTATCACTACTAATGAAGTTCGTTTTCTGATTGGAGTAGTTAGCTATAACGACGGTTGAGTGTGTGTAGCATTCGGATACATAAATATACACTGAACCTTTTCCTGGGAATAGTTCGATATCACCAATAATTAGGTGCACAAAATGCACCAAAAAAACTCCACGGTATCTTTCAAGGTGTTTTGTATGGACAGTTGTGCTGAAATGTTCTAATTGAATGTATCCGGGCTCGACTGTATTACCGAAGAGCGCGAAGAGAGTTTCCGCCTCCACAGCTCTTGCGTCGTTTAAAGCGGCCTCGAAACGGGGTGCTGTATGAGTGTGGATATCGATCCTTGTCGTACGCAGAATTACCGTTCATTTAGCACTGTCACCGCAATTTTTTCTTCCTTTTCCCTAAGAGGTCCGCAAACTGTTGGTGAAGTTGGCTGATTTGTTCACAGATCGTTAGGCCTAGCAACCGCCACAGCGCCGCGTTTCCGATGGAGGCGAAATACAAATGAGCCACGGCTGCTCGAGAGTGTGGCGCAGGCTTAGTCGCTGGACACGGCGTTCTTGTGTAATCCGTACACTAATGTAAGAAGGGTTATCCCGAATCATTCGTCATCACACGACCCGCCGCACTAAACACAAAATTTGAATTCCTATTTCGTGGACGTACCGTACACGTACAGATTACGTTTTAAGCACTGCTGCGGACTCGTTTCACGCAACGCTGGCTTCGTACAACGTTACTAGGGTCTTCTCTTAAAACTGAAGTAGCAAGTGCAGATTTAAACACTCACGATGAAGGAGCATCCGAGAGAGCGGAAAACACGTTTGCGTATTTGGAGAAGATCATTAGTCTTGTCGATGAAGACAAACTTCGTGCCATATTTCTTCCGTCGGTTTCTTTTTAGTTTTCTCTTCTTTACCTTTCAGTGCATTTGCCCTTTTGAGACTGTTTCGCACCGAAAAAATTATCCTCACCGAGTGATTTGCCTTTCGATCTAGTGGAGGATCTTTTGGCTTGGCGGATTTTTACGCAAACACAGAGCTCCGGAGACTCCCACACTATTCCTGGGAATACGCGCAACATATCTGCTTGTACTGTAATGTTAGGTAATACATATACAGCCTCCGAAATTTTTAATAATATAGCGGGAGCGACGACCGACTGTCATGTCAGCACCTTATCACGGTGTTCAGCAGCGAAATCGCCGAGAGTACGCGCACGCGCATAGAGCAATCTGCTGTACGAGTGTCGTCTGCTACGCTGTTTCCCTGAGGGTGGTACACCCCCTGCGACTGCATATGAGTGACTTTGTGCCCCACGCTGCTTAGCTACCTTTTGAGGTAGCGAAACGGCCTCGCAAGATAAGAAAAAAAGGGGTGTGTTGCCCTGAGAAGAACAGCGGAGCAGACGACGCTCCGACAACAGATAGTTCTACGCGCGTGCGTGTACCCTCGGCTATTTTGCCGGTGAACACGGTGATAAGGCGCTGACATGCCGGTCGGTCGTCGCTCCCGCTATATCATTAAAAATTTGGGGAGGCTGTACGTGTAGCAGGCTTTTTAGGATTACGACGAATTACAGGGAGAAGAGATTTTTACAGCAGAGTTGTTGTAGGTTAACTTCCCGGCTGTCATTTATTTATTTATTTTTTAGTGCGTAGCCCAAGAAAAGCCGCTCCCCTCCTCCTCACTTTTTCACACCCTCACCTTCAGCCACCAGTTCAGCTCCCGCTCTTCATGTTTTGAAGTAAAAAGACGGCGTGCATTGTCCCTGGAAAATTGATTGACTTCCCATCGATGCATTTGTGTTTGGAAGAGAAGCGGCCTTTAGAAGACTGATGCCAGCCGTCTTTGTAAACTGGCTTTCCCACACTGGGGTGTGCAGGGAAGCCCACTAATAAAGGAAAAGAAAAACATCCCCCTCGCGAGGGGCACGGTCAAATGCAGAGCATTTTCGGGGGGGCGCACGACGTTAAGTAGGTTGGGTTACGTTAATGTTGTTGCAGTTGTTGCTGTTGGTTGTTATTGTTTTGAAGGTCTTGATTCCATCCCGTACAACGCTGACTCCGACGACAGCATCTGAAGGGAGCGCAGGCGATGACTGGATTGGAGCCCCGCACATGCCCGATTTTATCTGGTTCGAAAGAAATTGACAGCGAGATCGAACGCCGAGAACCGCCCCATCACGGCACGACCGCGCCACGACCACGTCACGACTACGTCACGATCACGACTACGTCACGATCACTGTCTTGAATAAACTTGAACTTGAACTTGAACTGTTGTTGCTCCCGCGCCAAAGTACGACGCATGCGCGCCCCACCTGTTGCTGAACGCGATCCGAGCACGTAGAGAACACGCGAGGAGCAGCGGAGAGCAGGCGAGGAGGAGTGGGGGAGAGGGCGCACCGGGAACGGCTGTTGCGGACGCCGAGGCACGTCAACGCCGGGTGACATCGTGAGTTAAAGAAATGCTCTGCATTTAAAAGGGCCCATCTCGCCGCGAGGGGACTCGAGTAAATGCGTCGCATAGGGGGTGGGTGTAATTGCGTTAACGTTTAGTGTTTGGGGAGTTGGGTGTAGTGAATGCGTTGTAATCAGCAGCTTCTTGACGTAGTTTGAATGAGTCAGGGGTATAAGGCGCGTTCGTAGCCTTCCGTTCTGTGTCGGCTTTGTGGTGCAGTAGGTAGAGCACCATGTACCTTGCGTTCCGCCCGCAGGGTCGTGGGATCGAAACCAGGTGGCCGGTAAGTAATATTTTTTTTATATAGTGTATGGGGAGGGCTGCGGACCTGTTGTTGAGAGCGAGGGAGGGTAGCGTGATGCGGGAGAGGAGGAGTGGGGGGAGAGGGCGCACCTGGAACGGCTGTTGCGGACGCCGAGGCACGCCAACGCCGGGTGACATTGTGAGTTATAGAAATGCTCTGCATTTAAAAAGAAATTCGCGGCAGTAAACGCGAACGCGGCGGAAGGAATCCACCGACGACGATCGGGTGGCTGACGCCAAGCGTCAGCGCCATGCTCGTACGGACCCCGAATATCGTGAAGCGGGAAACGCAAGACGCCGGCGCGCGTGCCATCCCTCTGAATGTTTTCCCGGCGCGACGGCGCGGTGTGAGCTCCCTCAGTGCGTCTGTCGTGTGCGTGGCGCGTTTTCGCTTCCATGTAATAAAAAGGAATAAATATAGAGCGCCTTACATTTATTGCAAATTCTCTGTGGTAAACAATGGTGGTGAACAAAAGAAGTTACGAACGCACACATTAACACAGATGGTTCTATAATGGTTCTAAAGCATCGTTTTCTGCCGCACAGGCGCTGGGGCACTGTAAAGCATGAAATGCTTCGAATGAAAAAAAAACCTGCATTATGTCACCATGGCCCGTTTAAGTAGAGGCCTGACAATTCTAGTGGAAGCCGTGATGGTTTCTCATTCAAGCCACACAAGCAAACTTATTTTTATCGGTTTTCCTTAAGCTGTACCACAACCACTTCTCTTTCCATGCATCGCATATAAAACCGGCTCATCGCGTTTTTTTTTTCTCGTTTAAATTATGCATTCGAGGTCCAGCCATTCGTAACTGGAATCGCGTGTACCCTTATTGTGCAACTATGTATTTCGAATGAGTTTGTATTTCCACGATTGTTGCTGCTTTTTCTTTTTATGGTGCAATATTTTTCACCCCCACCTTTATGAAACACCGTAAGGGCCTTTAGGGTAAATGAAGAAAAAAAAGTGTCCCGAAGAATCTTTGTCTTCGTAGAAACGAATCTAAGCAGCATTTTTCACTGTGCCCACTACGATTGCCAGAGTACGAAGTTTGGGTACATCCACTAGGAGCTCCACCTCATAGAAAGCACCTTCTTGACACTACAAACGTCCCAGCGCGTGCTACAAGCGCACGGTCACTATCAAGAACGCACGCTGTGGAAAACTTCGATTTGGTCTTCAAGCGTACAGGTCTCGTGAATGGGCTATGCGTTTTGAGTAGATTGGTTAACAATAGGCGAGTCTCCGGTGGACAATAAAGGTTTCTCTTCAGCTTTGCCGCTGTGCGACCGACGTCGGCCATATCTGCGGCCGCACAGTCCTCTCTTGTGTTACGATTCAGCGCGCCGCTACCCTGCGCACACGTGAAGTGTTCTCCCTTCGAGTATTTTTCGTTTAACACGTTCTCCGTAGGATGTCGTGGTGGTGAAAGGGCGTAGGAGTGGGTCTTCGTCATTTGCGTTTCGCTCTCGTTTCCTTCCCAGCTCGTGCGCACGGAACCATGTCATGTTTGTGTACACAGTTTCAGCTCCCTTGGATATGCTTGGAGCCAAATGGGTATTACCACCCCGGCAGTGATATTCTTGAGGCCTCGTGTTGAGTCCGTGGTAATATTTTAGGCTTCTGCTGTTTTCTTCTTCCCATCTGACAGCCATCGGATCACTGGTTTCGCCTTTGAACGTGTCCTGTCCTTTAAGGGTAGCCTACTCTATGAGGGAGCCTCTGAATTCGACAACTGCTGCAATGGAAGAGCCTTGTGGCCCCTTGCTTACGTTAGTGCCAACAGTGCTTACAATTATTATTAGAAAATTTGTTCTTGCCACTCTCCTTTCCCTGTTGGGGGTTTTCTCCATGTGTTTGGGCATAGGTAGTGTTTTTATTCCCTTCCTTTGGGCTGGTGACAGTTCTGTTATTCTGTTCAATAATTATTTTTCTTCCGGAGAGCCAATGTTGGATAGGATTGCTGGACGTGTGCGGGTTTTGAATAGTCGTTCTTTTTTGTTTGCGAGCACTGCATCCCTTATTTCTTTGAACGTGCTACACACTCCGAAATCGTGCAGCTTTTGATTAGCTGTGTATGAGGCCGAGTGCTGTTTTATAGGATCTTCTAATTGTTGCATTAATCTTATTCAGGTGGTTACCCTTAGAATGTTGAAGGGTAGGCTGTAGCCTACGCTGCTGATTATTAAAGCATTAGTAATCCTCAGCGTGTCCTCTTTTTTCATTCCGTTTCTGGTTCTGATGATTTCTATTAAAATATCGGCTAATTGTTGGCTGGTTTTCGCGACTCTCTTCAGAAAAACGTCGGCCCCGTTGTTGCGTTGGATTACCATGCCCGAGATTCTTATTTGTCTTCTCTCAGGGATTGGTTTCAAGTCAATGTAGATGGACGTGGCTCTTCATGCCCTGAGGGGTGCATTCTGACTAGTTCTGATTTTTCTGGCGTGCATTGCAATTCGTTGTTGGCCACTAGTTGGGGGATTTCGTTGATGGCGTTTTGCAAGGTTGGGATTTTTTCATTTCTGTTGCCTTTTTTGTCTATAAGGTGATGTCGTCCGCGTAGATTGCGGCCCCTAGTTTTCCATATTCGGCGATTCTTTTCGCAATCTATATCATGGTATAGTTGAAGAGAAGCGGTGAGATGATAGATCCCCGTGGTGTGCCCTAGTTTTCCATATTCGGCGATTCTCTTCGCAATCTATATCATGGTGATGTTGAAGAGAAGCGGTGAGATGATAGACCCCCGTGGTGTGCCCTTGTTGCGCATGTAAAAAAATCTGATTTCGTGTCTGCAATGGAAATGGTAGCCCTTGTGTCGAACAGGAAGGCTTTCACGGGAAGGCTTTCACACGCATTCTGGCCTCTTTAGAGCTGTCGGAATGGCGTCTAGTGTTGCGTTATCGAAAGCCCCTTTGTGGTGTAGTGCGATGATAAATTGTTCACCTTCTGCCTTCTTTTTGAAGATATTGTGCTGCAGTTGGATAAAGCCGACCTGTGTAGCTGGGCCTTTCCTGAAGCCTTTTGTACAGTGGGGGAATCATGCTTTAGTTTCGAGATGCTTGGAGAGCCTAGCTGTTGGTTATAATTTTTTTCCAGCAGGCTCTGAGACATGAGGTTGGTGAAATTAGCCTTAAATTACCAATGTTCCTTGTTTTCCCGGCTTCCGAATGCTTATTATTTATTGTTCGTATTGTGAGTCATTTGGCTGGATTAAGTACCAGAATAAAGGTGTGCATGGTTCGCAAAGTTCGCTATTGATCGTGGCGTAAGCGGCCTGAAGCAGGAGTCGAGGTCATGCCGAACTCGGGTGTTATTTCAACACGCTGCATGCACACGGCGAAAAGGATCGCTGACGTTTTAGGAGGATAGGCTGCGCTTGAATTATCAAGGCAGCGGCTCATTTATATCCCCACTGTTTAGGCTTAACTGTTATCAATTACAATTTTTCGTGCTTTCGATAGCAGATTCGCGGTTTTATTCCGTCTATGTGGTCTAGAGTCTTAACACACGCATGTGCGAAAAAGATGGCACGACAAAACACATCCCGGAGCTTTTTTCGCGTTATGTTTTCATGGGTGAGGTAACGGTAGGAACCAGTGACTGGCTGGGTCTTCTCCAAATGCATGAAAACGACCACTTCGGAAGGGAGCATAAACTGGATCAACGTTTGCTCCCTCAGGTAGACAACTCAACCCTACCTGTTTAGTGTAAAATCCCCGATTTGTTGTTCAGCGACTGGTCATCCCATAGCTTAAAGGGGCACTGACACAAAATTTTGAAGGCGAGATAACTTCGGAGATAGATTGGTGGGAACACATATACATCATCTGCAAAATATCCAGCGGCGAATACAGCCTAGAACATATTTAAATCATTTTGAAGTGTGCGAAAACGCAACCGATCAGCCAGCAGAGGACCCACGCGCAATTGTAAATAAACAACATCCAAACACGTCACGAGTTTGTGTTTGCCGCTTCCGCACTACCGGCGTTTTTTGCCGGCTCGCCTGGCTCGCCGCTCCAATCGGAGGGCCGGAGGGCGGAGCTTCTGCTCTCGAGAACGAACGACCCGATCGTTGGCGGCGGAGGCGCCGTGATTTCGTCAGCTAATCGGGCAGCTGGCCGCGACCAAAGTTCTACAGCGATTCCAGGCACTCTGTTTCTATTCCTGTTTATTACCATTGGATGCGAAAACGCGCCGGAGGCACGAAAAGCTCACTGATCTAGCCGCACGGTCGCTGTGCAGGCGGCGGCCACGGCCGCGAAGTGGCCCAGGCCGGCGCAAGTACCTCGAGTGATAGCTTGTTACCGCTGCACGAAATTGTCCCCAAGTCCCGACCATGGTGGCTTACATGAGAAAGGAGTTAATGATGCGATGGCTGGTTGCATTAAAAATTGTCATCTGCACCGATTACGAGAGCGGCACTCGAATATCCGCCGCAGTGCTGAGCCGAACACATCTGTAGGCGGACCTGTAGGCAGATCCGGCCGGCTGCTCCCAGCGCGCGCCTTGCCACCCCACCGTCTCGAGCGTCCGCGCGTCGTTCTTTAGCCGCGGTAGCATTTGCACTCGCAGCCCTGCGTCACATCCACGGTCGCTTTTTAATTAAAGCGCCTCACGAGATCAGTTACGTGGGGGCATTCGCAGAAACTGCCGTCGATGCGGATTCGACAGTGCTATGGCGGCTCTGCTCTGTGATATCCCTCCGGCGGTCACGTGGTCAGCTTTTGTTCACACAAAATCCACAAATCCATCGTTTCGCGGCACTCGCTGAAACCGAAACTGCGACTGGCCGCATTGAAAGCCTCTAATTAAACAACCGTCGCACGCTGAAGCAAATGAGGTTTCTACAGGTATAAGTAGGTCACTAGCTACTTATCGCAACAAAAAAATCAAGATGCAAAATTTTTGTGTCAGTGCCCCTTTAACATACAGCATTGGTTGGCAGCGGCTGTTTTTTCGCGAGCGTAACAAGGGCATGGCCAAATGGTGTATTATTTCTGTTTTTGATGTAAAAAGGGCCATCTGCTGTTGAAAGGAATGGCTGCCACTAAAGCCACAGTCCGGGGAGCTTGATAAGCAGATACGCCATTTGTCTTAGAACCCCTCTCAATACAGGGATCACATTTAAGCAGATACCTTGTTTCCTATGTGGTCGTAGACACCACTCACATGAAACAAGGAAATCAATGTCTTTACAAGCGCACCCATCCCAGCCTCTGTGAATAGGAATTGGGTTGACTCAAAATGATCATGCTCATATTATTTCGAAGAATCGTTTTCGGAACGAAGTTATGGCGAAAATGCATCCTTCGCCCGAATCCCGTTAGCCCCAACTGGCGCAACCGATGTGGGATGAAAGCAATATCTTGCGGTCTGCATCGAGGACGACTTCTGTGCGTGCCGCCATATCTCTAGGCAATAACCTGACGGTGCCAACTGAACGCAGGGAACGTAAGACCGAAGTATGGGAAAGAGGAAAGAATGAGGAGAGGAAGCAATGAGGGCGAGAAGGAGGTGGGGAAGGAGAATGTAGGTAAGGAATAATGGGAGGAGCGAAGCGTAGGTAATGTAAGGGGGGGGGGGGGGGGGGGGGAGAGAAATAGGAAATAACAAAACAGGAGTGGAATGAAAGGGAAAAAATGAGCATGAGATGGATGAACACAAACGGAGGCATTGAAAGCGAAAGTGATAATATAAGTGTGTAAGATAAGAACAATGAAGCAAGGTAAAACTGTGGGTAGGGGAGAAGGCAACAATGAAGGAGAGAACGGAGATGTAAAGTGGGAAACAGTAACATGAAGGGGGAAGGGCTGGAGTGAAATTAAAACTGAGGATAAATAAATCACTGAAGCAAGCAAGCAAGCAAGCAAGCAAGCGAGCAAGCGAGCCAGCAAGCAAGCAAGCAAGCAAGCAAGCAAGCAAGCAAGCAAGCAAGCAAGGAAGGAAGGAAGGAAGGAAAAGGAAGAAAGAAAGAAAGGAAGAAAGGAAGAAAAGGAAGGAAAGGAAGGAAGGAAGGAAGGAAGAGGAAGGAAGGAAGGAAGGAAGGAAGGAAGGAGATAGTGAAGGAAGGAAGTGAGAGTGAGTTGATGTGGTGGAGTGAGAGTGAGTGAGTGTGGAGTGAGTGAGTGAGTGAGTGAGTGAGTGAGTGAGTGAGTGAGTTGAGTGAGTGAGTGCGTGAGTGAGTGAGTGAGTTGTTGTATGGAGTGAGTTGAGTGATGTGAGTGAGTGAGTATGGTGAGTGAGTGGTTTGTAGTGAGTGCGTGAGTTGTGAGTGAGTGAGTGATGTGAGTGAGTGGTGTGAGTGAGTGAGTGAGTGAGTGAGTGCGTGAGTGATGTGTAGTGAGTGCGTGGTGGTGCGTGCAGTGTTGAGTGGTGGGTGAGTGAGTTGCGTGAGTGAGTGAGTGAGTGCGTGTGGTGAGTGCGTGAGTGAGTGCGTGCTGGTGGTGAGTGGAGTGAGTGGTGAGTGGCGTGAGTGAGTGAGTGCGTGAGTGAGTGGTGAGTGAGTGGTGAGTGGTGGTGAGTGAGTGAGTGGTGAGTGGTGAGTGAGTGAGTGAGTGAGTGAGTGAGTGAGTGGTGGTGAGTGAGTGTAGTGAGTGAGTGAGTGAGTGAGTGAGTGAGTTGTATTTCTTCTAATTGTGTTAAGGCGGCTTCCGTGCAGTGCGTTCTGGGGTTAACTGCATTGCCATCAGTGAGGCATACAAGGCTTAGATATAAATAAAGAGTTACATAATAAAGGAGGAAAATATTGAGAGGTCACGTTCGGCGATGAGACACTAATACCTTCGCATTCGCTACATCGTGCGAATACTTAGGGCTACTCGTAATTTTTTATTCGTACAATACTGGCGTGCATTACGAATTTTAGGAACCATCATTCCGATCCACTCCATCGCTGCATTATTTTACGAAGGCCCCGTTTCACACCTTTAAATAGTCAAACATCATTAAAGGGTGCATGCAGTGCTAATTCCTATCACATTTATATTTTGCTTTGACAGCAGCTAGCACACTGTGGCTTCTCCCCGGTATGCTGATTAATAAAGCAGGAGCAGCGGCAGCTTCAAAGCCCATTTTGCCCAGACAACACGTGCCGGTCAAACACGCGGCCTGAAAGAACGTCTGCAGCAGCTAACAGAACAATGTGGTTCGGATCACCGACGACCGTGAGCGAGGCACCGGCTCGGGCGTCCCGTGGGTGACGATCTCGTAATTAAAACGAGTCGGCATAATTGCTTGAGGCGAAAATGTTTGTAACGGCCCGTCGGAGAAGGGAAGCTTAATTTGTCGCCCGGTAAACCTGCCACAGAACGGGCGACATCGAGGCTGCCGCTCGCACTCGGGATTAAATTTTTCCCCATCCGACGAGGAGCAACAGTTCCGCATTTTTGTTTATTTATTCTTTTTCGTTTCGCCACAGCGTGGATTGACCGAAGCGCACATTTGCCGACGGGAGTCCCTAATGGAAGCTGAGTGGCGCAAAACCTGTCGGAGAGCATCACGGTGCGCGAAATTAGATTTCCCAGCCCACTTGTCTAGCGCGAGATTTCGCACTTAGAATAAGCCTTAGAACCAGAGAAACGCGTCCACAGAAGATTGAAATTGTTCTCGGCTTTACTCGGGAAACTCGATTGACAGAGTTACTTGTATGCTTACTGATCATATACTGAAGGTGCTGCATTTCAATGTAAGCGCGGGTACTTGCGGCTTTAGCTCGTGAATTGATTTGATTTGATTGATTGATTGATTGATTGATTGATTGATTGATTGATTGATTGATTGATTGATTGATTGATTGATTCATTCATTGTACGGTTTAACGCGCCGACGCAACGCGGGCGATGAGGCGCGCCGTAATGGAGGGCTCCGGATTAATTTTAAACCCACCTGAGTATCTTTATCGTTTCAGCTCGTGAAGTCATGTCTGTCGGCGTGAGGTCAAGGAAAGAATGCCAAAAAGCGTGGCCAGGCAGCACCCACCGCCGCTTATTGCGTAAGCGTCCAATAGTGGTTCTTGTCTCCAACGCTGCTCCTTACCCTGCGGAGCAGGTGTGTGGGAGCAGGTGTGTGGCTTATGAGGCTCCAGCCCCCATCGCCCCCCCTATATTTTGTGACGCTGTCATGCACGGTGAACAAGGCAATTACCGGCGCTGGAAATATTCTTATGATTTTGTCTAGAACACAGGAATACCGTCCGGAAAGCGCACCCATTCTCCCTTGGCGGCCCGTTTCCCTCCTGACATGGCTAACTCCCATGCAAGGCCTTCATCCACGGGGGTGTTCTGCGAGCTCGCACTCCGCGACGTCACGGAGAGTCGCTGCTGAGAACAAAATGGGGGAGATTCGCGGCTATTTCGCGGCTGTAGGTAGATTCGCGGCCTGGCTGTTTCAGTACCTCGATGCAACCACGGCTGCCGCCGGAAACCAGTTTGCTAAAAGCTTTGGACTGCGTCTAACCCCCTCCCCTCTCTCTCTCTCCCCCCCCCCCCCTCTACATGGTGCGAATTTACCTGCGAATTTTCTGCTGCGACGCCGTTCGTGCAGAAAAATGATCTATTGCACAGCGACACAAATAGGTCGTTTTGCCGCACCACCGGTGCGAGAGCAGTGAATTCGTAGGACAATTTGCACCATGTAGAGCGGGCCGTACGCTTTGTTTCCAATGCTACTTTGTTGTCCTGATCAAGGTATATTCTTCTCTCTTTTTCACCCCGACTGTACATTTTGACGTATTTTTGGTGTGACCAATTTTGGTGCAATTATCCGTAGTACGCGACCGTTCATAAGCTACTCCTACGCAATATGCTAGTATAAAAGGCAAAAGGCTTTAAGATTGGTCCCTAGCCGTCACACGTGGGAAAAAATGAGAAGAAAAAAATCGTTATTGGATGACCAAGCAAGAGTAAAATAAAACGTCCTCCCACAACTTGTTCGTTTCGTACTTTTCAAATTTTAATGTCCCCTAATGAAGTAGTTCTTACATCTATGTTTTTTGCTTTTCTGTTTGTTATTCATATATGTTTACATTTGTTGTAGATTTTCATATTCCTTAAAAGGCTATTTATTCTGATGTACACAAAACAGAAAATTTCAAGCAGTGAATTCTGTCACATTTCTGAGTACATTCCAGTAATGGTTTTAGGAAATATTGCTTTCCTTGTTCTTGACAGTTGCACTTAAGTATTTTCAGCTATTAATGCAAAATAAATTAAATAGTTTCAGTTATAAGACATGTACATTATGAGGTCATAGTTATGTATTTCAGTGTGCATATTTCTAATCCCTTGAAAAAGCATAGAGAAGAAGCCGAATTGCAATCCAACCCCCCTGGCCCTTACCGAACGAAATTTCGGGTTGCAAAAAAGAAACCAGCGGCAAGAACACGCAGGGCAAGAGAAGGAGGGACACAAACACAACGCTGGACTACCAACTTGTGTCCCTCCTTCTCTTGTCCTGCGTGTTCTTGCCGCTGCTTTCTTTTTTGCAACATTATGAACCAACAAGCCCAGCATTTTACTCTCTTGAAATTTCGGGCTACGCGCGCCTGCTGTGCAGCGACTAATTACGAAATAGAAGCGGCTGGTTGAGTGGCCACTCTAGACACGTACGCTAATGTATGTGCCAGTGCAGAAAGCAGTAGCTGCACAGAATGCACGGAAAGGAGGCTAGCTTTTATGCATCCGAGCGGCGGCTTAAGCGGCCTCACATACCAGCCGCTGTGGCTTAGTGGCCCTGGCGTTGTGCTGCTGAGCCCAAGGATGCGGGTTCATTTCACGGTCCCGGTGGCGGCCGCTCGTCTGATGGAAGCGAACATCAATATAATGTGCCGATATTTCGGCTCACGTTCAAGATCCCGAAGTGGAGGAAATTAATCCGCAGCCCTCCGCTACAGCACACCTCATAGGCCTGGTGTAGCTCGGCGCGTAAAACCCCCCACTCATTCACGAGACTTGTCCTACACTCATCCTAATTGTTTTCATGTTTGTTTTCTGACAAGTTTTACTTCGTTTCATATCACGAAAATGACATGGGAGGAAAAGCGAAGAACGTGCACGGGACAGGCGTTAACGGGACATTAGTGATGATTTACAAGCAAAACATCGAAAACACTCGCCGCGAACAAAAACCCAATTCTGGGCACACTGCTTTTAGTGTGCGAATTTGTTAAAAAATAATCAATTATTTTGCCGACAGAGCGAGGGAGAGGTTACCTACGCATGTTCAAGGTTCAACAGCTTTGAGCTATTCCATCATTTTTCGGCTCTTTCAACACAGCCGGCCGGCAGTTTGTACGGGGATTCGCCAGGTCGCTACTGAGCGTTTTAAATCAGCGGCAGCGTGCACACTTTAGGAATTCCGAGGAAATCTTGGTAGGACAGTCTCATGCCTCACGCCATGCATTTCGTGGAGCTTTCAAGTTACCAACAGGCCCCGCGTTCTCAGTAAGGTATAAATCAGATTTATTTTAAGTTTTTTTTAAAGAGTCAGCCTATCAAGGAATTCACAAGGCTCATAAGTCTGCTTACGCAATTTGGCGGCGAAAGCCTGGCGATACCTTCAAAGAACATTCTTACTGTTATATCGTATGTGCGCCTCCTTCTCCTCTTTCATTTCTTTGTTTTTGGCGCGAGTCACTCCGGCCGGCTTCTTTCCTGCTATTACGTGTTTGAGCATCTTCCTTACGTTTCGTTTCTGCGTATCACACCACGAATTCTCTCAGCAAGCTCAGATGTACGTTCAGATGTAAGGTAACACGCATCATTCTAAAACTCCTCACGTTTGCAATTCATAGTTATGTGAATTTTGTGAAGCGGGCACATTACCCCCTCAAGGCTCCCGATTCTCGGCCAATCCACCAGTGGGTATATGCCACGAAGAAAGGATACAGCGACAGTGACAACAACTACCGCTGACGACGTGCGGAGATAGTGCAGTAGACTACGTTCGTTGACCGTAATGAAAAAACGGATATATATATATATATATATATATATATATAGTAAAAAATGGGTATAGCTTCTAACAAAACTGTTTATTGGTCGACGTTTCGATTGGATGCCGATCATGCGTCTTGAGAAAGATCGGCATCCGATCGAAACGAAAGACCAATAAACAGTTTTGTTAGAAGCTATACCCATTTTTTACTATATATATATATATATATATATATATATATATATATATATATATATATATATATATATATATATATATATATTTACATATATGTTTTTTTTATTACGGTCAACGAACGTAGTCTACTGCACTATCTCCGCACGTTGTCAGCCAGCGGTAGTTGTTGTCACTGTCGCTGTATAGGTGTATAGGGACGTGTAGGGTCACGAGCTCCAAGGGGAGGCAACTGCGACGCAGAGTAGCCGCGGAAACAAAGTGACGTGAATGATAAGGGAGACTATACCAGATTACTTTGCCCTCTTTGCTAACCGTGCGTACCGTTTTGAACGTAGTTTTTAAGCGAATCTTTAGAAACTACGTTCCACACACTGCCACACTGGTACCGTCCATCGTTACGCCAAAACGCAGTGCAGAAAACGATTCCCGTGGTCGAAATTGAATCTGGGCCCCTTGCGTTATGAAGCCGAAGTCTAGCCGCTTGCGCCCTTTCGACATGGTTGATGCAGTTTGGATTTCGGACTGTGACTTCAACTCTATTTGCGCGAGAGAAAGGTTTGCTGTTTAATAACCGTTCTCTTAAAGGGGGCCCTGAAAGGCATTTTGAGCACACTAAATGAACTAGCGCAACTCGTTAGATTGGGTCGTCAACGTCACCTGTGCCAAGTATTACTCTTTTTACGCGCAGCGGAAAGCTCACACTTTTGTTGCAAAGTTTGTCGCCCTTTTCTCACCCTTTCCTCGTGTTTTTGGACGCCGCCATCTTCACATGTCTACATCATCGATTCCCTGATGTTCGTCACGAGGTTAGAAATCCTGCTATTGGGCGGCTTTTTCACGCACTTCCGGCGAAGAGATGTGTCGTCTGCTCAGCGTCGGCTCGCCGGCTGATCGCCAGCGGAATGCCGGAGTGCTTTGACATTTTACGACAAACGAAACAAAGTGTAAACAAAGGCGTAACCGTTTGTATTGAATGCAACACGGCCATAACACTACATGGATTTTATCTTACGTGAGTACGTACCATAAAGAAAGCCCCGTGGCACTTCTTTGGTTGCAATCGCAGAGAACGCCCTGAGCCGAATGTCCGGGTTTGACGCGTACATTTTATTCAACTTCAAAAACAATCCAGAGATGCGTTTCGAACGAACGCACCGTCACAACATGCGTTTTCAAGTCTGAACCGCGATTGATAGACGATGGGTTGCCTCCTCCTGCCCGTCGTAATTCGGCGGCCACTCACCTTACCACACCCGTTTGCGGGGACGAACAGCAAGTCACAACTCTGGCGCGTAAGCGAGAAGGCTTTAGCCAGGCACACTACACATACCCCAATGCGAGGTTGAGTGGTACGTCGTTCGAGAAAGATAATCCAGACCATGGGAAGCACTATCCAACCAGCGGGAAGTACTTATGTCGCATTTCATCGCGAAACGAAGGCGTCCACAACACACAGGAGGCGATGCACACACACACACACAGCTTCGGTTCGCTGCATTGCTTAGCTGCAAGCTTCGTTCGGACAATCAGCGATGCTACGACGATACAGAGCTGCGTGAGGACGACGTGCTAACCACTTCACGTATTTAAAAACCACAGGGGCAAAGAACTAGGTTCATCGGAAGCAAAAAATATGTCCTCCATTATAGTGCCTGAAATATACTGGCTAGTGGGCCGAGGGCGGGCTCCAGCGGACGCCGGGAGCGATGTACGCGGACGGCTGCCGCTTGGGGCGCTGCCATGCGGGAGTGTGCGCGTTCGTTCCGGCCCGAGCAGATCGCGCGGTTACCTACCGAGCTGCGTAGCAGACGGCAGCAGGCAGAACTTCCCATTCCCGCTTGCGACGAAAGCGAGCGAAAGCGACGGGAATTCTGTCGCTCGACGAAAATTTGTCCCGACCATTCGACAAAAACGATCGTCGCGCGACAAGCGACGGAATTCCTGCCGCTTTCACTCGCTTTCGTCGCAAGTGCGAACGGGCCTTTATGCGCAATCTCCGCCCCACATTAAAACAAGCTCTTGCTTGGTCGCCTAAGCATACCGTTGATATCTGACTACGTTACACTGTGCTTGCCAGTGTTATTTAAAACGATGTCCACTAGGTTTTTGAAACGTACGCGCTCGGCACGTGCAGCTTTGTAAACGCAAGCGATCTCACATACGCACGCTATTTTGCTGCTAATAGAGTTTTAGTACAGCGGTTTGTGGCCTTTGCATACGCTAAACGATAAATTTTTGCGTCCCGCTACGTAAACAAACCGCGAGGGGAGTTTGTTTTAGTAGAGCGTCTCATCAGTTTTGCGTAGCGACACACTAATGCATACGGCCGCCATCTGTCAAATGTTTTCCGAAATGTCTCGCCGCGCTGATCTGCTAGCGGAGTGCCGGAGTGTTTGGACATTTTACGGCCATCCCATGGCTATCCAACAAGTGCAAACAAAACGCTTTCCCCCGTCAGTGTTGAATGCAACACATGGGTGCAGCTTGCCAGAACACGGGTTCTCGCTGATCGAGTGCGGCGTTGGTTTGCTCTGCGCCTTCCCGTTCATCGCCGCTGATAAAGCGATTCCGATCCGGCGCGTTTTGTGCACGGGTTCTGTGTCGGTTGAAATGTCTTTTTTCACATGCCGCCGGTAGTAAGGAATTACAAACCACCGCAAAAATAAACACCCGGCACCAGCGGGGCCACATCTGAGAACCGCGCTTTTTGGATAAAACAGTGCGCGGTGCACCAAAGGGAACGAGCGCACGATTCTCCCCCGTGCGGCTGCGAATTCGCCCGCCGATACCAACGGCAGCTACGTACACCGCGAAAGGGCAAGGCCAGGCCGCACACATGCGGCCAGGTCCTTCGTTCACTTTTCCAGCCTTTAGAGAGTGTCCATGGTGTCTACAAAGATGAAAAAGCCGAAAGAAGCTGGCGCGTAGCAGACGGCAGTCTGTGGGAGCGCAATAGAGGAAGTACGTCACCGCTGAGGAGCGGAGCATCCTGGAGGGGAGGCCAACAGCGAAGAAAACAGTTGAAAGGAGGAGGAAATACGGCGCGACGATTATGCTCGGTTTTTGATTTACGATTTCTCAGCTAATACTCATCGCTTTAACAAATTCTTGCAGGAGGAGATTGCTAATACATTGCTTTATTTGGTTACATGTACATCCTGCATCGGCGGAAGGCATTTCAGGAGCCCCTTTAAGAGAGGGGGATTTGATGGTCCACATTTTCATTTCCGATGTATTGCTATGCCTCGAGAGCTAATCAGATAAACCACATCTGGCTGGTAACGTTTAACAGCCTCAAGGCGACAAAAAGGATGCTTACGGCCGGAGAGCTGCAAGTGAATGGACGGCGCTACCAGGTAATCGACCCGCAGAACCACGAGGGGAAATCAAAGCTTCCCTGGCTGTTGTACTACGGCGTTGCAGACGACAACATTCGGGAGGCGTTTGCGGCATTCGGAAAAGTGACCGATGTAAGCCGGGAATGCTGGCGCGCACAACGTGTGCACCGTGCTCCCCAAGCTGAAGTCTAGGCTTAAGATTGACGACCTGCCCCACCAAATTGCAATCGCGGGCGAGCTGGCCCTCGTCGTGTCCCCCGGGCGTCCCAGCAGTGCCGGCGCTGCCCACGTAGCTCGCGGCTGATCATAGGCTGTGCTTGGGAACGGACATGTCCTTGGCTGGACGGCGCTGTGGAGGACTGACGCGATCCACGATTCTTGCGGCAATTGCTTCAAGAGCCGAGACACGTAGGATACGAAGGAGGGAAGATGGATGTGCCCCACACCTTCCACCGAATGTCTATTTACAACAAGATGTCGTCCATCACATCACTGAGCCAATCCACGCACCGCTAACATCAATTTTATTCTAGTGACTCAGTGCACAGGCTTCCTGTCGCCGTCTACAGGGCTATGTTACTTCCCCCTACAAGTTCTGCTTTGTCTAAGCTCTCCGTGGCGCCTGCGGTATGCGATCATCGTTTCACAGCAAGTGTAAGTAGGGTTCGAATCGCACTGTTAAGTAAAGTCACCTAGGAATGTCAGTGTGCACGGATGACCAACGATTTTAGGACAAGGTACACGAATATACATAAAACGAGCTATACGCTCCAAGCTGAACCTGTAGCCTGGGCCATTGCAGTTAACAGGAGCCGGAAAAATCGTTTTCCTCGCTCACTCGGGGGGTGGGTGGCATAATAACCGGGACCTCTCATTTCTTCTAGCAGCAAATTGATCTGTCTTTTTTGCTTCTTACGCAGTCTTCCTTATCGTGCCTAGGCGGCAATTCGACCAATTAGCGTTGAGTGCTCGCTATCACTTCACCGCAGCCGTCCTGACGAGACCTCTTTCGCCTTACTCGTAATGAAAGCGACCTTTGACGGCGTAAAAAGAAGTCGACCGAAGTTTCGCTCAAGTTGCAACCATCATTAAGAAAGCGTTAAAAGCGGCATCAGCGAAAACTACTGCGAATAAAATCAGTCTCAGCTATTGGATTTTCCTTCCTTTTCTTGATCATGAATGCGTTTTTTTTTTTTGTAGCGTAAGCTACACGGCCGAGGTTGAGCAGTTTTGCGTGTGCCGTGAAGGGCCGTTATGCGCAAGCGCGAGGGACAGTGGAGTGGATTGGATTGGCTTGGCTTGGATTTGGAATGGATTGGATTAAAGTGGATTGTGTTGGATTCTGTTGCGTCACAGCCGCGGCAGACGCACTGGCGCCGGCGCGTGCCCAGGTGTGCGCCTCCATTGCGCAGTAGCCAAGTCTGACGCTGCACCGGAGCCGCTTTTTAGCCGTTTCGCGCGGCTCGTGAAGAGCCGTGCTGAGCATGCGCGAGGAGCAGTGACTGGACTGGACTGTATTGGACTGGATTGGACTGGATTGCTGAACCTTAGCTCACGCTACGTATATCCTGGGATAGCAGAGCGAAGCCACACTAATTTTTTTTTTTGGTGAACGCTAAAACAGATATAGCAATAATGGCTTTGGAAAAAAAAACGGTTTAAGGTGAAAATGATACCGGTCACTATGTCACAGAGACTACAACCAAAGACAGTTAAGGGGGAAAGTTACTAGAGCCCCTAAGCACTCTTCGTGACTTAGGGATTGCGAAAGCAGTATTTTCCAATTGCTGGACGTGTCCTGGCATTATTTTTTCCGTCCCTTCCTTTTCCCGCTTTCGTCTTTCCCCGTACGTGGACACTTTCTATGGCACTCCTTCTTATCCACACCCACACGACATCCTTCGTTTACTGAAGGTTAGTCCCGTACACATTGCATGTGCGCATCAAGGGTCGTTTTGTATGTTTTTTTACAGCGAAGATGGCTATGGCTAGGTTCTGAAAAAAAAACTTTGTCCGTGGATGTTTACAATATACAGCCTGATATGTATAATGCTAATAAAAATAAGAGCACCCAAGAGCTAATTTTTTGTGTTTCCTTCTTCAAGGGTTCCTGGTGTTACGTTTAGGCCGTTGTTCGTCCCCGTCCAGTTTACAGGCCTTCCGCGGCGAGATTTTGGACGATGTCGGTCACATCTAACCACACGCACATCACCACTTGCCGCTTATTCCTGCACGGGTGTGCAAAGGGGGGCGGCGTGCACGCGCAACCAGGCGTCATGTGCTGTCAGACTGATGTGTAATATAAATCGGCGTGTGAAATATCCTCACCCCTTTTCAAGTGATCACTCTCTCTACGCAGGCCCTGCAGACATTATATCTCACCTTTTATCCCTCCCACCTTCATACTCCTCCCTCGCACTGCGTTGAAGGCAGGTGAACCCGTCGGCTGGCCACAGTAATATCCGGAGCAGAGTTACTGGATATATACAGTTGCGAAACTCCTTATAGGCCCCATGTATCAAAAGCCGGTCTTCACTTGCCCCCATGCGCCGGGGCAAGCACGGGGCCAGTTGACTAGCCTGTCGTCTGTCGGCAGGGCGTTGAAGTAGTACTCAAGTGCTTGCGGCTCCTGCCGTAAGTCATAAAAAGAAAAGCCGCAAAAACACAAGTGTACTTCACGTAATAAATGTATTTTAATTTAAAAAGCAATGTTTATTTTACAAAAATATTTTGAATAATAGTAGTCCAACGAAGTTCAGTTTTTATTTCCTAGGTGCCGCGCGCGTCGACTTGCCCCTCAGCTTCCACGAAGCAGGGGGGCTAGCGCCGCCCGGATACTGAAGCGGAGTTTCGCAACTGTATATATTTAGTAACTGTCATCCGGAGTGCATCTTTCCCACTCATTTTCTTTTCAATAAACAAACAAACCAAATAAAATTGACGACATGCCCCGTTGTACTGGTGGGAGATTTCAACGTAGACGTCTCACAGCCCGATGCGACCTGTCTGCTGCCCTCTGTGGTCGGGCGGCTTGGGTTGGTGCGTTACACAGACAGTACAGATGTCTACAATGCGGGAGGGAAACAGACATTGTCGTGTTTGTCCGCTAAATAAAACTCTAGTTCTTGTAACTTTAATTCAGCTAATTACCCATAGACCATTTACAGTGAGCAGTTAGGACCGCTTCAGATGGCGCCAGCGCCACACTCACCCCAGGGGGGTAAAGCGAGCTCCGAGACCGTACGAATCGTGGGCGCTGACATGATACAATTCCCATGGTGGCCAGATCAATTGTATTGAGCCTTCTAAAAAGTTTTGCCGTAATTATTTAATTAAAACAAAGAACTGAAGCAAAATAGTTACAAATAATTGTTTCAGTAATTAAAACTAGCTTTATAAAAAACTTTTAGTGTAATTAAGCTCTAATT
>CM023449.1:6238523-6303523 GCA_013339765.2 Haemaphysalis longicornis | reverse complement strand
CACTGTGTGTTGTACGGTTCCAATGCATTGGCTCAGCGGCGCGCTTTCCCTCTAGAGTCAGTATATTATCTCTATGACTCACCCCTACTGGCCTATTCCAGTTTCGGTTTCGAAGTAGACTCCCATTACCCGCTCCAGGTTCTTCGGTAGCAAAATGGGTTAGGCACGAAGAAAATTCATAATTCAATATTGTGGACGCAGTTGGAGCTCATGTTCCTCGTCCCGAAGTATAGCAGAAGGTTTACGGAAGCGCTCCCATGTCCGGAAGCATGTGAAGTATCCGGCGCGGCACCACCAAGCCCGATTCAGTCATTCGCTCCCAAAAATCCGGGTTCCCTCAGCTGGCCCCACGTGTTGCGCCTGTTACTAAAGGTAGATCGGACGAAGTGTGGCAAAGCAGAGAAAAAAAATGAGTGCCCTTCCACTCTGTGAAGAAGGATGACCTGCAAAGCTGAACGCAGTCCACGGAGTGCACGAAAGAAAACACGTTTAACGTAATTTGCGATGGAGCATATTTCCTAGCCAATTAGCTGAATGAAACGCTGACGGATCCAAGCTTTGTTCTTGCACATAAACAAGGAACTGCCCGTGTACTTCCCGCGTCGTAAGCATCTACTGTTTGTGGTAGGCCGGGTCATCGACTGTTGACGCAGCTGTCGTAATAACTTGAAAGAATGAATTCAATTTCACGCCTCAGCCAACCGAACTACGTGACATGGCATTTTTTACATCCATAGATCACGATACGGATTTTGCGTCGGTATTGTGAACATAGCCTAACACACAAACGCCATACCCTCTACCACTAAGGACTCCGGACAGGTCCCATTGGGCCGTTAAAACGTCCGCTTTAAATCTCGCACCAGCACAACAACATGGCATCTATCAGTACGGGCAAGCACCTATAGCTGCGCCTGCACGCCTTCCTTCGTCCCTCCCACTTTTCTCGTTACAAACCTGCGCATCAGAAAACCAGCAGCCGGGCATGCGCACGTGCTTATAAGGGAGAGAGAGAGAGAGAGAGAGAGAGAGAGAGAGAGAGAGAGAGAGAGAGAGAGAGAGAGAGAGAGAGAGAGAGAGAGAGAAAATCCACTTTATTTGGAACTCTGGTTTTAGGGTGGGAGAGTGGGGGTGGCCCAGAGGGCCGCCGCGACGTGGTGGGCCCGACCGGTGACCACTTCTTGATGGTCGCGGTCCGAGCACCCCAGAGCCTCTTCCCAGAGAGTGGGGGAGGGTAGAGAGGGGAAGGGGTCGCGCGACATTCGCAGAGCGAGTGATAAAGCGTATCCAGCGCTTCACACAAGGGATATTAGGGAGAGGAAAAGAGGTGAGGGTATGTGTGCACTATTAGAGTGCGGTGAGGAAACGAGTGTGTCTGAAGAAGGCGCCACATGTGGGCAGCCTCGGCTGTGAGGGAGGGGCGGGGAGGAGGAAGTTGTCTTCGAAAGAGGTGGTAATGTTGGGTGATGTCCCGGTATGTGAGCAGTACCGAATGGGGACATCTCGGAGAACGCCGTGTTTAGTGTAAGAGAAGCGCCTGCCCGGGGTCAAAGCTCCGCTTGGTGGTGGGCATCTCAGTACCACCTATGCCGGTGTGGGCCGGGGTCCACAGCAGCGTCACGGGTTCGGAAGGGGGTCGAGTGCGAATAATTTGGAGGGCCAGGGATGAAATGGTGCCCTTGAGGTAATTTCTGAGGGGGGGTTGCGAATCTGATAATGTAAAGAGAGGGGTGAGTGTTTGGGTACAGCAAGGGCAATTGCCGCCTCCTCCGCGGTGACTGAAGTCGAGGTGAGCACCGTGGTTGAAGCTTGCAGGTCGGCGCCAGGTGCTCCTATGACCGCAAATGGCAAAAGCGGGCTTGCTCGGATACTCAGCCGCGTCTACATTTAGGGACGTTCGGGGAAGGGGGGTAGCGTCTGAGATGATCCCGGGCACGGGCTCAACGGCGACCAACATCAAACCCCTTCCTCGCAATATGAATCCCTCCTTAGAAGGGAGAGATGCTGCCTAAATATCCCCTGAAAGCCCTCTGAAGAAGTGATATTGGCTCACGCCGGCATTCCAAGCGGGCAATTTGCTGTTCATTCGGGAGGGATTCATCGCTACTCCACAAGCTGAACCTGAGGCGGTAACAGCGGTGCCAGCAGCTTTCCGTTGTTTTTGCATCTATTCGCGCTTGTGTTAGGGCCAACGCTTCGATTCTTGCTCTTCTTCCTCCAAACGAACGGCATCCGTCCCATAACGATTTAAAACATGGAAGCCATTGAGCACTTTTCTCGCGTACAAACATGTGGCTGTCCGTTTTCCTTCCCGCTCGTATTCATGTTACTGTGTTCATAAGATTTCTGTGTAACACATCAACCCACACCCGAACCACTAGATTGAGGACAGCCGACTAACCGCATTGAGCCATGCAATTTCGACATCTAAATGCCAGCACAATCGGCATTTCCTCAGTAGCGGCATGAAGCTTAGCTGTGCGTGCACGCCCACCTTTTTCTACCCGCAAACCGTGCATGCATAAACCGACAACCGGTGATGGCGCATACTTAGGCATGAAAGAAACTGGCTAAAATGTCACTCGGAAGGCCCTCCAAGCTGAAAAGTCTGAAAACGAAATATGGGCTCAAGCCATCCTTCCGACTGGGGAAGTTTGTCTTCTACTGGGAGAGATTCGGAGCTAATTGGCAAAGTGAATTTGAGTGGAAACGGCGACGGCGGGTTTCGGCCATTTTAGGGGGCAGCCCTTTGGCAGCTGTTACGTGGGCTTCGTCGGAGTGGCGTCTGTTTATGTCCGCGTAATTAACTGAGCGAACGCAGCATCGATGACAGACAGACTGACATACCGAACAACTTTATTTGGCTACAGCTGGGGCGATTAGGCCGGCGACGTCTTCTCCGCCATCCGTCGGGCAGCCGGGCCCCTTTTGGGCAGGGGTCCGGTGCCGTCTGGCAAGCGGACCAGATCTTCTTGAACTTGGGGGTTTGGGTCACGCAGGGCGGCCTCCCAGCGTGCCTCGCTGGTGATGGTTAAAAGAATGGGACGGGATAGGTGCCTGGATAGTGGAATGCTACCACAGGCCCATATGATATGGGATTGCGATGCGTGAGGAACCGAACAATATGGACATGCGTCTACGTAGGTTTCGGGAAAGATCGCAGACATGATGGCAGGGGTGGGGAAGAAACGGGTCTGGAGCTGCTGATAGATGACCGCCAAGGATCGGGATAGAGATGGGTGAAGAGGAGGAAAAAAGGCACGCTCCAAGCGGTAATTGGCGAGGATGTCCCCGTATGTGTGCAGCCTGTACCGTACAGTGAATAACTCATGATCAATGGCGGCGCCATCGAGCCCTCGGAAGACCAAAGCTCGAGCAGCTTCGTGGGCCGATGTGTTTCTAGGTAGCGCGGTATGGGCGGGAGCCCAGACGAGAGTGAAATAGCGGAATCGGATGTTCTGTGCCTTCAAAAGGACTGATAATGTTGCTGGGGAAATTGTTGCGTAAACGAAATTTAGGATGGCTGATTTAGAGTTGTTTGAAGGGGAGGCAGTGGGTCATAGCCAACGCGATGGCGATCTCTTCCCCCGCCGTGGGGGATGTCGCAGGAAAAGAGGCGGAAGTGAGCTGGACTTGTTTCGAGTCAACCACCGTGGCTACAGCAGCCGCTCTGGTAGGATAAGTTGCTGCATCTGAGTATAGCGTGGGGGAGCCTGGAGGGTTCGCCTTTTCAAGGGCTTTTGCGCGAGCCAGTCTGCAATCCTCATTGTGTACGGGATGCATATTTCGCGGAAGAGGTTTGATTCGGAGCGTCTGGAGGATGGAAGAGGGAATGCTACCAAATGCTGATAGTTGGAGGTGGGGGGTGGGGGGGTGAAAGGCCTAAGGAAGTAATCAAGTGCTGACCGGTGTGACTCTTAGTGAGTCTTTCTAATTGTGCGGTGCGTTGAACCTGAACTATCTCATCAAGGGAGTTGTGGGCACCCAGATGCAAGGAGGCGCTCGTTCGAGGTTTTGGAAGGAGTCCGAGGGCTAGACCCTGAAACATTTTCGTATCAAGCCGTCAATTGAGATTCGTTCACTTAGCGTCATGGTTAGGAAGGGGGTCGAGTACGCTATTCTGGACTGGACAAAGGCTTGTATGAGTCGAATGAGGTTGCCCTCCTTGACACCCTTATGCTTTGAAGCTATTCGATATATTAGTCTCGTAGTTAGGTATACCCCCCGTTCAAGTTCCCAAATAGTGTCCAGGTTGTGTCCCTTGCTGTGGAGCGACGAAAGAAAGAAAACGAGGAGGAGCGTCTAGTGAAGGGTGTGTAGGACACGTGCGGCTATGGCGGCATCTCTCTCACTGCTTTTGCCTCACACATGTTTAATGTGTCACCACCAAAGAGTGCCCTTTCCCTGACACTTTCCCCAGACGCTGTTTCATTCTCCACTAATCCAAAAGCACGTGACGTTTGCGCGGGAGATTCAAACACGATATGCAACAACATGCTTGCTGCTCCCTTGTGCGGGGCTAATCCGAACCACGTGACACTTGCGCGGGAGGTTCAAACACGGTATGCAACATGCTGGCCGGCGGCGGCGCGCACTGCGAGGGAGCAGCAGAATAGCGAATGCCGCCGTACGTTCGCTGACTACGCGAACACTTCCTGACACGCAGCAGAAATGCTCTGTTACCGAGAAGACTGCAGCTCGCGCTGCGGACACATTTGATATCAGGTAGTGTAGTAATCGTCAGTGCGTTTTTTTAGGCCCATCCGTGCTACCGTTTTTTTTTTTTTTGCAGTCATCTGATAACCGCACACTGCCGTTAGCTGCCAACTCCGCAACTTTCCAAAGGAGCATCGGTGGAGGCGAGGGGAAAAATAGTTGTGAAAGAGGTGTCAGCGGTGGTGAGGAGAAGCCCCGGAGCGGCGCAGAGTAAATCGATGACACCGGAATGAAAACTAAGGGGGGGGGGGGGGGGTTAGACAAATACTGCTTTGCAGTAAAAAGTGTCATTTCGCAGAGGCAGCAGCAACACTATTGTCTTCCGTCGTCATTTGAAGCGCAACATGCGGATACGTGGCCATTTTTCTCTTTTTCATCATCATCATCAGCCTATCTAGGCCCACTGCAGGGCAAAGGCCTCTCCCATTATTCTCCGATTACCTCGGTCCTGTGCCAACTGTGACCAATTTATCCCCGCAAACTTCTTGATCTCATCTGCGCATCTAACTTTCTGCCGCCCCCTGCAACACTCGCCTTCTCTAGGAATCCACTCTGTTACCCTTAATGACCACCGGTTATCTTGCCTTCGCATTACATGTCCTGCCCACGTCCATTTCTTTTTCTTAATTTCTACTAATATGTCCTTAACACGTGTTTGTTCCCTGACCCACTCCGCTCTCTTCTTGTCCCTTAATGTTACACCTATCATTTTCTGCTCCATTGCACGCTGAGTCGTTCTCAATTTAAGTTGAACCCTCTTAGTGAGCCTCCAGGTTTCCGCCCCGTAGGTGAGTACCGGTAAGATACCGCTGTCTTACACTTTCTTCTTCAGCGACAATGGTAGGCTGCTATTCATTATCTGAGAATGTCTGCCATATGCACCCCACCCCATTCTTATCCTTCTAATTATCTCTGCCTCATGGTTGGGATTTGGGGTCACAACTTGGCCTTAGTAGATATATTCGCTTACCACTTCCCCTGCCTCGCCACCTATCTCAAACCGCTGTGCTGTCCCGAGGTTATTGATCATTACTTTAGTTTTCTGCATATTAATTTTAGGCGCACGGTTCTACTCTGTTCGTCCAGTGCGGAAAGCACGCTTTGCAATTCGTCCCCCGAGTTACTTAGCAAGGCAATGTCATCAGCAAATCTGAGGTTACTGAGGTATTCTCAATTGACCCTTACTCCAACCTGTTCCCAATCCAACGTTCTGAATACTTCTTGTAAACATGCTGTGAATAACATTGGAGAGATTGTGTCTCCTTGTCTGACACCCTTCCTTATTTTACTGCTCTCCTTATGGAGGATGATGGTAGCTGTAGACCCATTGTAGATATCCTGTAGTATTCTTACATAATGTCATCTACCCCCTGCTTCCGTAATGCCTGAATGACTGCTAGGGTTTCGACCGAGTCAAATGCTTTCTCATAATCTATGAAGGCTATATATAGGGGTTCAGTATACTCAGCGCACTTCTCTATCACCTGATTGATCGTGTGAATATGGTCCATTGTTGAATAACCTTTACGGAACCCTGCTTGTTCTTTAGGTTGACTGAAATCTAAGGTTGCAGAAATTCTGTTAGCGATTACCTTGGTAAGTACCTTGTAGACGACTGACAGTAAGCTGATCGGCCTGTAATTTTTCAAGTGCTTCATGCCGCCTTTCTTATGGATGAGGATGATGTTCGCGTTCTTCCAAATTCCGGTACACTTGCGGTCATTAGGCATTGCGTATGCAGGTTTGCCAGTTTTTCAAGTACAATTTCTCCGCCATCCTTCAAGAGGTCTGCTGTTATCTGATCCTCACCAGGTGCTTTGCCCCTTTCGTTTCTTTCAAAGCCTTCCCTACTTCTTCGGTCGTTACTGGTGGGATGTCCTATCTCCTCTGAACTACTCTGAACTACTGAACAACTGTTTGCTCTCTTTATGCCTCCCCCAGGACTACGTTTCCACAAGCGCAAGCTTTTCTATAGCCCCGTTTACATTGCCCCGACGAGGGCGCGTTGAGTCGAAATAAACAGGTTTTTTGGACTCGACACCCCCATGTAGAAGCGGACGGGGTGGGTCAGAGAGCCGTCGCGGCGAGTCCAGTCAACTCGGTGGCAGGGGGTGGGTTAGCTCGCTCGTCGGGCTGAGTCGGCGGGCCGCGGGGAGCAGAATACCGTATTTGCGCGGTTCTAACGCGCCCCCAATCGTAACGCGCGGGTAACTTCGCGCAGTAAAATTCGAAAAAAAAAATGTGACACTGACGGTACTGCGCAGATGGAAAAGACATGACACCACGTACCTGGAAGAGGGAGATTTTATTTGGCGTATGCAGCTCTGGAAGCCAAAAATGAATTGTGCTTCACAAGGTTGCTTATCCAGCTGCTGCTGGAAATAAAGTTATAGCGGGGAACACTGAAGCTGCTTGCGATTTAAAGTGCCTTGATCTTCATAATTCTAAGCGTTAGGGGCTAAGCAGAAGCACAAAAAAATGTGCAACAGCTGACCAGGGTATGCGGCATGCCATTGAGGAATCAGTGCGCCGAAATTCCCTCACGTGGTGTTGACGGATTGTTTTTATTGGATTGAGTTGGATTTTGCGGGTACTTCGTGTCCGTTGCGCATGGCAATGCTGCTGGCCGCTTTAAAGCCTATTTCGGTTTTGAGCCAGATTGCAACGCGCACACAAATATTAAGCTACCTTTTAGCAAAAGAGGGTGCGAGTTAGAATCGTGAAAATACGATAGCCCCTTTCCCGTGAACCCCGCCGCTCCCCTCACCTCGATTCTTTGGACGGGGTTCATATAAACTCGGACGCGTCGAGGTAAGCTGAACCCGCCACTCAACTCACCCCGCCTCCGTCGCGTCCATGTATCCATGTACACGGGGCTTATGTGTACTCACCGAGGAGGCCTAAGTGCCCACCGTCTGTAACTACACACGCTAGTGTGTAAAATGTTAAAACCTTTTAAATGTTAAAATGTTAAAAATTTGTTAAAATGTTAAAACCTTTTATGTTAAATGTCAGAAATGTTAAAATCTTTGGCTCCAATCGACGCTGTGAAGGTGGTTGGAAAGCAAATCTTTAAACGACACCCGCAACAGTTGCCCAAGCGACCTGGCTCTAGGAAGGGTAAGACCACAGATTCTGCCGGTCGTTACCTCGAATTCGCGGGGGCGGCATTCCGAACGCAGTAGCGTCGGCAATGGCCGGGCTAGAGCGCGGACGCCGCCGCGGTAGCCCGGCCGTGCTTCGGCAGAAAGAAAACGGAGAGGAGCATCCTTCGAAGGGCGAGACAGCGGAATCTAGCCATCCTGATGTGCTAGGTCGGGGCTACACCACCGCGTGGCGCAATCGCAGACACCGAAAGAATTCAGCATGTGAGCTTAGTGATTACCATTTATGCCGATATAGACTAGTTAGTTTAGTAAGTTTGAGAATTGCGAAAAAGCCTAGGGAACTTTTATAATCGTTATTTATCAGAGCCATTTGCTCCTTTCGCCTTATGCCGAATTGGTAATCACCAACTTAGAAAATGGAGTTCCATTCGTGGCAAGCAGTGGGCAAAAGGTAGCGTTTCTTTAGCGGCCAGATGCAAACCAATCCTTAATGTTACTAACCAATCCGGGTTACCTACGAGGTGCTTTCGATCAAGTTAATCAAGCCGTGCAAAGGAAGCGGGCAATGGACCCGAAGCCGCGCCAAAACAGGCCCAGAGCAACAGTCGCTACAGCACACGACAAAGCCGTCCCGCCGACGCATCCGCCGGTGTTGACCAGGCGCCTGTGTACGGGGAACGCTGGGTAACCTTTCACCGCGGCATCTTACACTGTGCTCTGTAAGTGAAATCCGCCCTGCGCTTCCCCAGCCGTGTTGGGAGTTTCTTGTCGCGCACGCCACGAATGAACCGTTTGTTGGTAGAGGTAGAAATCTTTGATGTAAAACTTCGAAAAGAACCGTTTCCTTTTTCGTTCTTTTAACAAGCATAATGTTGAAAAAAAAGACAGCACTTCTCCGGGGAAATTCGTGTTTATGCGACCAATCTGCGGCGCTTTCTGAAATCAATGCCTTGGCGTGAAATCACGCGAAGATTTTGAGAGCGGAAGCTATGCTGGGACTTTTGTAATGCAGCATGTAACAGTTGTATTATTTTCAGTGTCAAAAGAAATATTAATCGGGCACTTAAATTTTTTTAAGTGATTCGAAGCGATAGCCAGCGATTACGGAAGACTTCGCAACTGATGCACCGTGTTCTCTGTGGCGTCACGTTCACCTGTCATGCGGCATGCATCCGAAGACTTTTCGTTACATCCTTTCACGGTACTGGGTTGGTGCACTAGTTACGGCACTTGGCTGTGGCTCTGGCCATTGGGGTTCAAGTACCATTGAAACCCGAAGGAGTTTTTATGTATATTTTATTTACTATGTTCTTTTTACGGCGGCCGTTTTTTCGTTTCGCACGTGTAGTCACCAGCAACTGCGGTCACTTTCTAGAGTGATGCGAAGTATGTAGCTTTTTTTATAGATCTGTGCGGAATCATCCTTTTTCAATTTTATCATCTTAAAAATACCAGAAGAAACTTACGTTTTACACTCCAATAAAAATTTCATGCCAACTTAGCTCTCTGCCGGCAACGCTTGATGTGTCACTTTCGCTTTACAGAAAAATCCTGTTACGATGTGGTCTTAAGTCATTCACATTTCCATAAAAGCCTACCTACTGGGTCACTAAAAATGTATTCTCAGCAATGCATTTGTGAACAGTGGTAGAGATGACGTTGAAGGGGTACAAAACTCACCAGGTATTAAAGGAGGGTTTGAAGTGGCCATAAAGAAAAAAGACTAGTTAGGTTTATTAGAAATAGTACTTTCTCCCGATAACAATATTACCATTTTATAGCACACTTTTTATCGCAATTATGAAAACAGACGATGCAGTGGCGCCTCGTTAGCCACTTTCCGGCGATTTCGCTATGACGTCACAAAATCGTGTTTGTGCGATTGGCGGTCGCCGAAGTGACTATCAGTATGACACACATACATGAACGATTGTATATGCACTCTACTCCCGTTTGATCGCATCACTTGAATTCTAACGTGAAGTTAACAAACTGAAAGTTATGTTTTAGTGCTGGCCCATATGACGTCGTTCCTGCCGGTACCACGTACCTGCAGCGCGAAATTTGAAGGCTTTTCAAAACTTCTTGGGCATTTTAGGTCAAAAAATGTCTTCCGTAGCTGGAATTAATCTGAATGGTGCGCTCAAGACTAGTTCTTTTGAATTAAACAAATTTTTATTTAGTCTTCAGCGCGAAATTTGAAGGTTTTTCAAAAATTCTTGCGCATTTTAGGTCAGAAAATGTCTTCCGTAGCTGGAATTAATCAGAATGGTGCGCTCAAGACTAGTTCTTTTGAATTAAACAAAGTTTTATTAATCTTCGTGGACCCTTTAAGACACTTTATTTAAGGCTGTGGGGTCATGGCACGTTGACGTCATACTTCATATAATGCCCATGAAAAAAATCTTTCCACCATTGCATTTGTGTAAAATAGTGAACCCGACTCTAAAGAGGCTTGATTTGTGACCTTTTATATGGAACCTTGGGTTTTATGGGGGTATTGTTACTCATATGTTCGATGATATTATGACACCAAGTATGCTCGCTGTGGCGATAGCCTGGAAACACAGTAACACTCGGCAGCAGCTTCTACACTGTTAGCGGGAACACCTACAGCTAGTTACCTTTAAACGTAAAGAAAAGGAAACAGCACTCAGAAGGAGCTGTTTTTTTTTTCGTCTTTACATTGGACAGCCGCGTTGATGGCAAGTATGGCTGCTGCTAAATGAGCCGTAGGCCGGGGCAATACAAGACGCAAGGATAAGCAAAAGCTGCTTATGATCCATGCAGGGCTCCCCCTCAGAACCTCCTTCAACGGGGAAGTCCTCCACGTGCAGCGATCAAATTAATAGGCGAACAACTGATAATCCCGGACTCGAGCTGGAAGGGCCTTGTTATAGGAGCCGGCTTCGCATTTCGAAGCCGCTTCCTGCCCCTTAGACAGACTTCCTTGTTCTCCATATTTATGTATCGTTTTTAAGCGCCGTTGTCGTGGCTTAAAGCAATCCAGCGCGATGATGTAAACACAAGACGTAGGCTGCATTGGCGTTTTTTAATGGCAAATGGCAAGCTCGGGCCTCTCGACCAAAAAAAAAATTATTGAGAGGTAGCAAGTGGAGAACCAGTAAAACAAGCGGAAGAAATATGAGTAAAAAATAAGGATATGAAAATGACCATGGATAAGAATTGTGCTGTAGCCACTGAAATGTGTGATTACCATGGCTGTGAATGCGTGTGCCAACAAAGACGGGAAAGCTTGCTTCGCCTCTCCTTGCTGAGGGTTATTGCGATATATTGATAAGTACCTAAAGCAAGACAATGCACTATTACTGATGATTATTGATATAAATTTTCGACCACAGTGGATTATCGGTGATGATCGTCGACAAGAGGCGATTTTATTCCCACCGCCCAGTGGTGATGCTGTATACATTCTCTTCTCCGACCAGCCTGCCTCGAATGTGATCTCGTGACAGAAATGTAATACGACCACTGGTTTACTTCGCTCCCTACCCAACCATTTGACAGCAACTCTAAATTACGGTTACCAGAGTGTGAAACCGGAACTTTTTCAGTTTTAGTTCGGTTTTCGAGCACCATTCCGTTCCCGTTTGAACCGGTTCGAAACGCTTCAAAGGGGTTCCCAAAAAAAAAAGTACTGTGTTTTAATTTTTCCTCGTTTTACTATTTTATTGCTGCGTTTTCTTCCTCTGTGATGCCGGTACAAAAACATATTCATCAGCTAGGTTTCTTTTCAATGGTTGTGAGGTGACACACTTAACTGGCAAACTGGTGGGAGGTAAACGATTACGCGCTAACCGAAGCGAACTAAAAGATTCGCATGCGGGGACACTTCAGGCTGCTGTGCGAATGTGAAAGCATCACTCTGTATGCCAGCAAGTTAAGTTGTATTGATTCAGTTTAGTTTAATAATATTTTTACAGTTTTGGATGCAGAAAGTTCGCTAGGGTATACCTTATTGTTACGCTGATTGGCGGCCAATCGCTCGGCTAATGTATGTGACAGTAGAACCGGATCGATGCTGTATCCTGGCACGTAGAAACGTGAGGAGAAAAAATTACGCCCAGCTCCCCTCGCGGGAACCCTGGTGTGATGCAACGCATCTCATGGGGGGTTCCATTGGCGTTTTCCATCGTCTTGATTACGCTTATCGCAGGGATTCTCACGCGAAGGGGAGTTGGCCGTAATTTTCCATTTTCACCATGCAATGCACATGCAGTACGCGTATGCTCAGGTACGGTCTTTATTGCAGACGAGAATGAGTGCCTTGTGGTCCGTAAAGTGCACAGTTAGCGGTCGACGATTCGTCGAGTACTGCGAGAGAGTGCAAGCGGAACGCGGACGACCGTCGACTGAGACCGTCGGAGCGCGGCATGCCGCTTTATATTCACAGTGCCCGAAGGAGAGGAGAGCGCGGAGAGAGAGAGTACTGCACATGCGCAGCGCCGCCCACCGGCGCCAAGCAACGGAGTGAGAGCGCGCCGCGCCAACCCGCAGCTGTTTGGGAGAGAGTGTTCGCTATCGGAGAGAGGAGAGGAGGAGAGGCGCAGCTGTGCGGACAACGCCGGACGGACGCAGGAAGGACAGAGGGACGAGCATGAGATGCGTTGCATCTAAAATTGCTTCCGACTCACTGCTGACCGGCCTTCATTTACCGCGCCTTGTCGGGCGTTTCGCGCCCCTTGTAAATAAACACCACGTCCAATTGTTACGTTCGTAGCAATCTAATAAATTTTATTTTTCGTTCTTGGCTCATAAACCCGCAGTTCCAAACCACGCAGTTGTTTTCTTTACTAAAACCACAACAATGGTTCTACGTAGCCGCCTTGTGCTGCACTCCCGTCACCGGCCATGCAGTGACGGGCCGCACCTCGCCTCCAAATAATGCACCCTCGCCGAAATCTGCTGTCAGACAGGGGTGTAGCCTCCTGGTCAGTGGGTAGGCGCCGTGGCACCGACAACTGCACCCCCCCCTCCTCCTTCACTTTGTCTCTTCTCCAAATCATGCATTCTCGCCCGGATCTTTTGCCAAGCGAGCAGACTCCATGGCAGGCGGACAGCTTCGCAGACAAGAAGATGACGCGCCCGTCCACCCCGTTTTTAGATGCGACGCTCAGAGCATCTCTTGTCCGCGGCCCTGTCCTTCCTGCGTGCGTCCGTTGTTGTCCGCGTGCGGCCGTTGTCCGCAGGCTTTCCACTCTCCCCCTCTCCTCTCCGATAGCGAACACTCTCTCGCGAGGGGCATTGGATTGGATTCGATTGGCTTGGCTTGGCTTGGCTTGGCTTGGCTTGACTTGGATTGGATTGGATTGAATTTGGATTGGATTGGATTAAAGTGGATTGTGTTGAATTGCGTTGCGTCATAGCCACGGCAGGCGCACTGGCGCCGGCGCGTGCCCAGATGAGAGCGAACACACTCTCTCAACATCTGCGGGTGTGCGGCCCAGCGCGCTCTCACTCCGCCGGTGAGCGGCGCTGCGCGCGGTGCTGCGCATGTGCAGCACTCTCTCTCTCTCCGCAGTCTCCTCTGCTTTGGGCGCTCTGCGCATATAACCGGTGTGCCGGTCTCCGCTTGCGCTTGAACACCCTCAGCGTCGCATCACAACAGGGTTCCCGCGAGGGGACGTGGGCGTAATTTTAAGTGCGAATGCACTTCTTAAGCGACCCTGAACCTGCGTCCACCGGCGATGTCCGCGCACGTGGAGATGGGCGCGCGCAGCCTGGCCGCCGACATGGCACATACCCACGTGGGGGATTGGCCAGGAATCTCCTCGTCTTCCTTGGCAACGGGGGGAGATGGGCGCGCGCTGCCTGGCCGCTGACATGGCACATACCCACGTGGGGGATTGGCCAAGAATCGGGCGTGAGAAGGGCTAATGCACCTGCTTAAAGGAGTACTGACACGAAATTTCAAAGCTGAGATCCGCTCTAGCAATCAAGTACAACGACAACATAAATAGGTGTCTGTGAATAAATGCATCTTTCTTTCTTTGTAGTTGTGTGTGTGTGTGTGTGATCTCTCTTTCGCGAACATTACCGAACCGCGCAAATTCAACTCGTGCATTCGCACTTTCACATTCTTCCCCTCGGGGAAATGCGGGGAATTTTTTTGGTGCCATCGAGTGTCGCTGTAGTGCGGCCCTGTGCCTCACGCCCACCGCTGGCCGGCTCGTGACGGGGCACACGTTGTCTCTAAATCACGCATCCTCGCCAGAATCGTCTGCCGGGCAGGCTGGCAGCCTCAGGTAAGCGAGCTGCCTCTCTGGTGAGCACGCAACTTCTCTGGGCAGCAGAGCACCTTACCGTCAGCCATTTTGTTTTGTAACATCAAATGTCGCCACACGCGCGCGCACACACCCACGCACGCACGCACGCACGCACGCACGCACGCACGCACGCACGCACGCACGCACGCACGCACGCACGCACGCACGCACGCACGCACGCACGCACACACACACACACACACACACACACACACACACACACACACACACACACACACACACACACACACACACACACACACACACACACACACACACACACACACACACACACACACACACACACACACACACACACACACACACACACACACACACACACACACACACCGCGCGCCGCGCGCACGCACGCACGCACGCACGACGCACCACTCACGCACGCACGCACGCACGCACGCACGCACGCACGCACGCACGCACGCACGCACGCACGCACGCACGCACGCACGCACGCACGCACGCACGCACGCACGCACGCACGCACGCACGCACGCACGCACGCACGCACGCACGCACGCACGCACGCACGCACGCACGCACGCACGCACGCACGCACGCACGCACGCACGCACGCACGCACGCACGCACGCACGCACGCACGCACGCACGCACGCACGCACGCACGCACGCACGCACGCACGCACGCACGCACGCACGCACGCACGCACGCACGCACGCACGCACGCACGCACGCACGCACGCACGCACGCACGCACGCACGCACGCACGCACGCACGCACGCACGCACGCACGCACGCACGCACGCACGCACGCACGCACGCACGCACGCACGCACGCACGCACGCACGCACGCACGCACGCACGCACGCACGCACGCACGCACGCACGCACGCACCCCGCACGCACGCACGCACGCACGCACGCACGCACGCACGCACGCACGCACGCACGCACGCACGCACGCACGCACGCACGCACGCACGCACGCACGCACGCACGCACGCACGCACGCACGCACGCACGCACGCACGCACGCACGCACCACGCACGCACGCACGCACGCACGCACGCACGCACGCACGCACGCACGCACGCACGCACGCACGCACGCACGCACGCCGCACGCACGCACGCACCACGCACATACATACATACATACATACATACATACATAATACATCATACATACATACTACATACATACATACATACATACATACTACATACATACATACATACATACATACATACATACATCATACATACATACATACATACATACATACATACATACATACATACATACATACATACATACATACATACATACAATACATACATACATACATACATACATACAAATATTTCCGTACAATGAGGCAAGTAATGCTTTCGCATTGAAAAAAAACGTATTGGCGCAACTCTGCTCTGGCCTTCGGCGACGTACCAAGGCTGAAATTCAAGAGACCACCTCCCGATGTATCTTGAAAGATTTGGTACGGTGGGGCCGGGGCACGTTTTCCAACGTGCGTCAAACACGCATGCGCAATCGCAAGTACATGCCCACACACAACCCGCCCACGCACATGCGCGCGCGCACACACGCACCCAAACGCACACGCACGCACGCACGCAGACACACACACACACACATGCACACGCACGCACATACGCCCGCACACATGCGTGCGTGCGTGCGCGCGTGCACGCACATATATTCTAATCATGCCCAGGAAACTTTACGTTTGATGCAAGCAGGCGTATAGTAGTTGACCAACTGTATTCCAGTTTAGCTTAAAAACCGGTTTCACCCTTTTATTGGATTCTAGACGAACCGTGTCACCGGAGGAGGACGAGCAGGAGGAGGAGGAGGAGGAATAAACATCTGGTATGGAGCAATTCACCTCGCGGAAGAGTGCTTATTTCAGGACCCTTTGACACCGTCCGGCTTCTTGGGGTGTCTTCACCCGCGTTCGTCTGGTCTGAGCTGGACATTGCTCTCTCCCAGTGCTCAAGGGAGGGAAGGGAAGAGATGGGGGGCATTGATGAGGGTTTTTATCGAAAGGTGTTGGCTTGGATGGAGCGAAGGTCTTATTGTTTCATGACGGTTTTGTTTGGAGGGGGATATAGTGTTCGCTCCAGGCTGCATAATGAAGTTATCTTTAGGACATGCTCTGAAAAGCCTGTGCTTTTGATGCTTAGCGACAAAGCTCACGGCCTACAATGAAGTTGGTGAAACGAGTCTACGTACCGCTAACGTTTTCTTCACACGTTGATGAGCTACGAATTCTTCGCTGCCTCGGCGCTCCCTGCCTTGAATTTTACATCGCTCCAAAGATTCTCCACAGCGGGACAGGAAATTGAATTGTATTGTTGAAGCTCACGGCCCATGTGCTGTGCCGCCTTCTCCAAAGCCGTGACTTTTTTCTTTGTTTGGGCAGAGCGCCGTTTCAAAGCAATTTTGTTACTGCGATCGAGACGCCATGATGGAGCACGGCCGGATACATCGAGTGAATGGCCCTCGTTCGTGCACAGCCAGGCTCTCTTGGGAGCGCGGAGGATCGAGATACCTAAGTAATGGAGAGGCAACGATGGGCTCAGAAAAAGGGAATGCTTAAATTACACTCTACCCGACTACCTTATAGAGTGATCCCTGGGAATTAGGTGCGCTTGCCTCTTCCTACAGCAATCTCGATTCTCTACAGACTTACCGTACACGATCAAGGAATCACGTCTCCCCTACCATCTTCGATCCGGCCTTTACAAAAAGGACACGGCTAGCAAGGGCTGGCCTGTATTATATATGTATATATATATATATATATATATATATATATATATATATATATATATATATATATATATATATATATATATATATATATATATATATATATATATTATATATAGACAGAATAAGGGTTGGCAGTCAAGAAAACCTCGGACCTCGGAAAGCAAAGGGGGAATGCGTTACGTCATAGAAAGAAATAGATTTTTTAGTCAGAAAGAAACAGGTGAAAAAATGCCCGCTGGGTGGGATCCGAACCCACGACCTCGAGAATACCTGTCGGGATTACCGATCAGGATTCCGGTCGGTCAGGAACCCACGACCGATGGGACGACGCGGAGACACTGAGGCAACTGTTCTTCCACCTTGAAGATGCAGCACGGATCTGGTTTGAAAACCATGAAAGCTCCCAGGAATCTTGGAACGATTTCAGAACGCAATTCTTAACGACGTTCACCACGGTTGTGTGGAAAGAGCTGGCCGAGGTCTTGCTGCAAACAAGGACATAACACCCTAACGAAAGCTTCGCTGTGTTTGCCGAAGAGATGACGAGGCTTGTCAGGCGTGCTGACCCTTGCATGGCGGAAGAAAAGAAGTTGCGCTTCTTAATGCGCGGTGTGAAGGGAGAACTGTTTGCTGGACTTCTCCGCAATCCGCCCAAAACCGTCACCGAATTTGTGACCGAAGCCAGCACAATTGAGAAAGCCCTCGAAATGCGTGCTAAGTAGTATGACCGCAACTTTGGTGCCGCGGCCAATGCGAACTACATCGACAGCATGCGGATCCCGGCAGACAGCCTACGCGAGACTATCCGCGCAGAAGTAAGGAAGGAGCTGCGGAAACTTCTCCCAACGCCGCCGCAACCCCAGGTCGCTTCCATTACCGACGTCATTAGGGAAGAAGTGCAGCAAGCGCTGGGAACTTCAACGACGCCAGAAGCACCCCGCGAGCCGCAAGGCATGGCCTACGCGGCTGCTGTCCGTCGACCTCGCCCACCTGCACCCTATCGTTTCGAGGCTCCATACCGTCGTCCCCTGTCGCCGGCCCGACCACTTGCGGTGAAACTCCCCGCCCTGAGGAAGACCAACTTGTGGTGAACGCCAGATAATCGTCCGCTGTGTTACCACTGCGGAGAGGCTGACCACATCTACCATCGCTGCCCCTACAAGAGGCCCGACCGCGGTGTCTCCATCGCATGAGGCATTGCGCGCTTTAAGCAACACCAATCCCACATTTTGGTCACTAATTTCATGGAGGAGTACCAGTATCTTAACAAGGGCGATGCAATTGCGTTCCTCGAAGCAACGGAAGAAACAAGTCAAGTGATTGCGGTCGCCGACTTTGAACGCGCACGCGTAGACGCTTTCAAGCTGTCGCATCCTTTCGACGTGAACCCAGCGCTGCCGCAAGAAAACCGGGACAAATTATTGGATTTGCTGCGTCGCTACAGCGAGCGTTTTTCGAAAAACTCAAAATTACATCAGACACGCCTAGCGAAGCACGGAATTATAACCGAAGATGGAGTACGACCTACTCGACAGTCCCCGTACCGCGTGTCTTCACACGTGCGGGAAGCCATCCGGACCCAAGTCGAAGACATGCGCAGCTTCGACATTATACAGCCATCGGAAAGCCCCTGGGCTGCTCCGGTCGTACTCATTAGGAAAAAAGACGGCACATTAAGGTTCTTCATTGACTACCGGCGATTGAACAGGATCACCAAAAAGGACGTGCACCCCCTGCCACGAATCGACGACGCCCTCGACCACCTCTGCCACGCGAAGTACTTCTCATCGATGGATCTGAAGACAGGCTACTGGCAAATAGAAGTGAAGGAGAGACATCGAGGGAAGACTCTATTCATACCCCGGACGGCATATACGAGTTCAAGGTGATGCCGTTTGGGCTATGCACGGCACAGCAACGTTTCAGAGAGTCATGGACACTGTGCTAGCTGGCCTGAAGTGGCACACCGGCCTCGTATACCTGGACGATGTTGTGGTATTCTCCCGGACTTTCGACGAACACCTTGTAAGGTTGCAGTTCGTACTCGAGGCCATCCGGACGTCAGGGTTAGCGCTGAAGCCTGAAAAGTGCCGCTTCGCGTACGAAGAACTCAATTTTTTGGGGCCATGTCGTCAAGGCCGCGTGAGTCCTGCCTGACCCGGCGAAAACTTCAGCCATAGCGAACTTCCCAAGACCGAAAGATAAGAAGGGCGTGCGAAGATTTTCTCGGACTGTGCGCATACTACCGGCGCTTCGTCGTAAACTTCGCACGCATTGCAGAGCCTCTCACGCGCTTGACGAAAGATACCACCACTTTCAGCTGGGAAAACACCCAAGAAAAAGCTTTCTGCGAACTGCAACAACGCACGCAAAGCCCGCCCTTGCTCGCGCACGACGAAAACGCCGAAGCGGAAAGGCAAACGGACGCCAGTGATATAGGCTTGGGTGCCGTCCTCGTCCAAAAGCAAAGCGGGGCAAAAACGTAATCGCCTATGCCAGCCGTGGTCTGTCCAAGGAAGAAAAAAACTACTCAGCCTCTGAGGAAGAGTGCCTCGCGATTATATGGGCAATTTCGAAATTTCGTCCATACGTGTATGGAAGACCGTTCAAGGTGGGGACAGATATTATATATATATATATATATATAATCAGAATAGGAAATGAGGGGCTGATTGAAATAAGACACAAATAAGGGTTGGCAGTCAAGAAAACTTCGGAAAGCAAAGGGGAGGATAGGTTGGTCAAGAAACAGATAAAGAATTTGGAAAGAAAGAAAGTGGAGAAAAAAATGCCCGCCAGGTGGGACCCGTTTCTATGACCAACAATATCTCCCCTTTGCTTTCCGAGGTTTTCTTCACTGCCAACCCTTATTTCTGTCTTATTTTAATGAGCCCCTCATTTTCTATTGTGAGTATATATATATCTAGATATATATATATATATCTATATATATATATATTAGATATAGATATATATCTAATTTTTATATATCTATATACATACATACATATTATATATATATATATATATAATATATATATATATATATATATTATATATATATATATATATATATTGTACGTGGCGGCAGATGACACGAACCATGTAGCGATGAAGCGACTGTATTTACATAATGGTGAAGAACTATTACATCAAGCCATAACCTAGCCCGGCCTGGCTGCGCCGCGCACGCAGCTCTTCTTCGTCGTCATCCTTCCTGGTGGGCCATCGCGCAACGGGGTTTGTCCCGCCCGTGACAATATATATTTACATATATTTACATATAGTGGGAAAGAGACAGCCATCCTGACTTCGCGAAGTCGCCCCACGCGGCTTGCGTTTTCCGTGCATGAGATCGCCGAAATCCAACACTATACGCGCGGAAGCGCTCACCGTGAGATTAGCGCCCTTAATAATCTGTTCACTGCCATCCGCAGGTGAAAGGTGGCTGTGGTTGAAACGCGCAGTTTCAGTCTCACCGACGCTCCGAGCCCTCATTACGCACCCAAGTTTCGTGGCCCCGGCTCGGCGCTTGTTACGAAGGGCAGCAGCAGCGCGTTTCACGCCTCGGCGAAACGCCGGCAACGCCTACTAGAGGGACACGGCTTTCATGTCACGTCATTGCTTAAGGTCGGTGATTAGACTGTGTCTTAAGGACGGGCAGATAGTAACAAAGTACTCCCTGCTTGAGTGGAGATAAGCTCAGTCGTATGACGAAAAAGAGACAGCGGAAGGTTGCTTTAGGCGGACTCGAGACATTTCAGCTTGTCGCCGTTCACTCCAGCTACGGCGGCTCGCTTGCTTTTGGCGATGAGGCACGTTTTACTCTTGCGAAGAAGGCAGGGGCCCTTTGGATGATAGCGATCTGGAAACATTGCATGCGTTCGTCCGTAGGATGGTCACGTTGAAAACTGTAGGGACGTGCGGTGACCTCCATGAACAAGAAATGGCATCATCTCTACACCGTGGATGATGGTGCCGGCGCGGAGTACGGGGACTAGAAATGACATCCAGGTAGCGCCCCGACCGTTCGTCGATTTGAGCCGTGAGTTGCACCTTGATTATTCCCTAAATGAAACTGCAACTCGCGGCTCAAATAGAATTTCGCTTGATTTTCGCCTGACGGTGGTGTGCGCAAGGACGGACGCGGACGGACATTGGGAGGTCCTAAGGTACTCCGCGCCGTTACAGGCGAGGGAGTAAGCCGTTTGACTCTAGGGTACTAACTCAAGGTCATAGCCCCACGGGTAAGACGACTGACACTAACTCTGTCTGGTCTACCAGACACAGGCTCGAATCTTGCCGGTGATGGTGCCGGTGCCCGTGCTATTTTTTGCGATTTTAAATGCTATGCGCACGGACGCGGACGGGCATGTGCGTTTCTAAGATACTCCGCACCTTATACCAGCGATGAGAAATGGAAATAAATATTGTCAACGATCCCCTCTAGGTGCTATGACTCTCAGCAAGACGTGCTTAGATGCAGCTATGCAGCCTCAGTGATTCTCCAAGCACGATATTTTATGCGGCACGTACCGGCCATCTACAATGTGCTCAGCTCTGACTACCCATCTAGCCTCCGTGACGTGCCTGCCCCTTCCCCTCACCTGAGAACGCCAATGCCTTTCTCGCATCTCCTACGTCCTACAAATGGGTTCTTTCTCCATGCACACCAAGATCTCCCCTTTGGAAGGCTGAGTCAGCTTTCATATAAGCAATTGGTTTTAGTTTGGACCTAATTGTTTATACAGAATACCTTACAGGTCAGTGGTAGGGAATAGAGTAAAGGGGAGCGCAACAATTTCAAATTGGGGTAAGAACGACAACAGCAAACATAAATGGAAAAAAGTACCCTAATTCTGAAAATAAGACACAAAGAGAAAAATTGTTGTACTCTCAGTGACAAACAAAAAGAGATATGCACAAGTTGATAAGCATCAAATCAAGTAACAAAACATGTTATTACATCTGTGGCAAGTATGTGGGCCACATTAAACAAAGCCATAAAAGACGCACCAAGCCCGCATGTCCAGTTCAAAAATAACACATATCACCATGCGCCAGAAACAAATTATGAATAACAAGTGGATAAAAAGTGAAGTTGAGAGAATGATTACGGGGCGTAAGAGTTATAGACGAGGCGTCGAAAAGTTTTCATGCGAGGTAACAGATGCGATTTCGTCGGGGAGGTCGTTCCAGAGGCGCATGGCACCATGGAAGGGCAAATGAATTGAAAGCATTAGTGGACCAATAAATGCTTGAGAAGCTGCACTGGTTGTACAGTCTACGTGACGTGGTAAATGAGCGCCGAAGATTAAACAGCGATGGAGTCGAGGGATAAACATACTTATGAAATAAACGTAGGAGTGACAAAGAGCGACGTGTGTGCAGCTTCTCGAAAGAGTGATCCCGACTAATCGTCGTGATGCTTGAGTTACGGCTGTAATTACTAGATACGATACGGGACGCTCTATTTTGAATCGATTGGATCATCTCAATAAGATAGTTTTGATGTGAAGACCATATAGAAGAAGCAATTTCTAGTTGAGTGGAAACAAATGTTAGAAAATCAATCTTGCAAACCGCAGACGGCGAATCGTGTAAGTTGCGTCGCAAATAACCAAGTTATCGGGATGCTTTCCCGCAAATGCAAGAAGAGTTGGTCTGACCAAGACAAATTGGGAGTCAAAATGACGCCTGGATATTTGTACGAAGATGATCGCATTAGAGAGTAATCTTTTAAAGTATACGAAAAATCCCAGTTCAGCTGCTTGCGGCTAAAATTCATGACTTTACATTTATCTAAATTGAGTGACATGAGCCAGGTGTCACACCAAATTGAAATGACATCGAGATCTTCTTGAAGGGCCAGATAGTCGCCAGAAGTAGTATTTTTGCGGTAAATAGTGCAATCATCAGCAAATAGTTCCATGGTTGATGCTAGATTATTTACCAAGTCGTTGATGTAGATTAGAAAGACCATAGGGTATAAAACGCTACTTTGTTGCACTCCAGAAGTTCTGCCCGAAAGGCTAGAGGAAAAATTGTTGACTTCAGTGAACTGCTGACAGAACATGATGAAGTTGAGAAGCCAGGATAATATTTAGGAGCACACGCAGACGGCTGATAATTTGGAGATTAGACGGCAATGAGCCACACGGTCGAATGCCTTCGAGAAATCTAGAAAGACACCATAAAATTAACAACAGCGTGCAAATTAACAGGGACCGGAACGCATGAGGACAACATTACGCTTGTGTTGTCCTCATGTGTTCCTGTCCCAGTAATTTGCGCGCAGTTGTTTATTTGAAGATGGGCCATTACCAACTTCCCAAACTTTCAACCCTTTCACTAGAAAGACACAATCAGTTTGAAAGATATGGTCGATGTTAAAGTGAAGATCAGATGTGAATTAAATAACTAAGTGCCAAAAGATAAACCTTTTGTGAAACCATGTTGGTTAGCAACGAAAAACTGGTTTGATTCAGGATGACTGAAAATGGGTCTAGGAGAACTCGTCAAAAGTGAACTCGTCGCAGCCAACTCGTCATAGGTGAACTCGTCACATAGGGCAAGTCGTCATAGGCCATCTCGCACTAGGGAAACTCGTAACCTAGGGCAACTGGACACTCGGCCAACTCGTCACAATTTACGTTTTTCGTCTATCATGTTCAAATGAAAGAGTACAGAAGCTTGTATAATTTTCATCTTAGTCGTAAACATTCTTACACTCCTCCTTCTATTCACCACCCTTAATGTTTTCTTTGTCGCCTTCCAGGAACGCGCCAGCCAGACAGCGTATCTTTTTTTTTCTGTGTGCAGCTAATGACGTGAGTCTTTTATATTAGATTTAGTTTGCCCGTTCTGTTTTATAATACATTTTTTTATTTTGGTAATTAAGTGACGGCGCTGTATTCGGATTTGCGATTTCGTTCTGTGTTCTCGCTTTTTAGTATTTTGATCTTTTGTTTTCATTCCTGTTGACAAACGATGACTGTCAAGCTGGGTAACTTTCGTTTTGTTTGTCTTCATATCACCTATATATGGGAGCGAAAGTCAAGGCTCGACTTAAAAGTTGACCCCCCCCCCCACACACACACACTCACACAAAAAAAGTGTGACGAATATTTTTTAGAAGGAGAAGAAAAGCAAAAGCAGACTTTTGCTTTTCTTCTCCTTCTAAAAAATATTCGTCACATCACCGTCACATCATATTCATCACCGGAAGTTGCGCTAAACCGAAAAGCCAATTTCAAGCACCACCTGCAAACAAACAAGAGGGCAACATTTTACCCTGTTTATAGATATATACACAAGCAGGCAAAAAGCTTCAAAAGATAACGCAAAAAGAAAAAAAAGAAAAGAAAGAAAAGAAAACGCAAAAGAAAGACAAAGTCAACCCCCCCCCCTTCCACAGAAAAAGTGTGACGAATATTTTTTGGAAGAAGAAAAAAAAATAAACCTGAAAAGAAAGCCCTTACCCAGAAAAAAAGTGTGATTTTTTTTTTTTTTTTTGGCTACAAGAAGGGAAATCAGAAGGGGACAGAGGAACATGTGTTAAAATAGAAAAACCATTTCAACCACCACCTGCCAACTACAAAACCAGCGGATCCCCCCCTGAACTCTGAAGAGGTCAACCTGGGAGTAATTATAAGATTAGAAGCCACTAACTTCCTGTCCCCATTTCCTCGACATCGGCCAAAAATGAAACCACGAGACGACTTTTCCTAGCACGAGAAGGTCAGTGCTACCACTTTTCCTAGTACGGGATCACCTAGAACGAGATGCCCTCTTTGACCAGTTTCCCTATGACCAGTTTTCCTAGGACGAGTTGGCTGCGACGAGTGGGCCGGTTCCCACTGAAAATATAGGAGACAATTATATGTTGGAGCATTTTGCAGCATACGCCGCTTAAATAAATGGGGCGACAGTTGCTGGGCGTATCCTTTGCGCCAGTTTTATGAACTGGTTTTACCGAACCTATTGGCTAATCGAATGGTAACTGACATGATGCTAAAAACTGGCGGAAGATACTATAAGTATTTACTTGTATGTGTAGCGGTGCCTTTTAGTACCGTTCAGTTGATATTATCAGTGCCTGCTGAAGTCGAAACTTTAAGATTGTTTATAACGTGTTGAATGCCAGTAACGGTTGTCGATATATTTCATATATGCCAAATCGCGTTCACGAACACCGTGAATGCTATGTTAACTTTCCAGCGTAAACATGGAAGTGAAAAATCTATAAATGCAGTTGGGAACTTGGAATCAGAAATCGGAGCATGGTCCTTTTTTTTTTCAACGAGATCTTACTTGCAACGCGTGAGGGGGATATATCTTTCCAGAACTTGTTCGGATTTGATTTTAGTAAAGAAGGGACGTCATAAAATTGGTATTTACTTTTAACGGCCGTTCTGGCTGAGCAGTTTGTGTCCAAGAAACGTTTGAATTCCTGCCACGCCTCGTTGGAACCGTAACGCTTCGCTAGTTTGTATACAGTCAAACCCGGCTATAACGAACCCGGATAGAGTGAATTATGCTATATATCGAACAAAAATATTTCAGTTACGAAAATAAATAGGAAACATATTCCTTATAACGAAGTTCACATCCTATATATCGAACTCTGCGCGCCTAGAATTGCCGCCGAAATGCATGGTCTCGGAGCGGCGATTGAGATGTGGATTGGCCGCGACCACGGAGCAAGAGTTGTAACTTAGACATTGCGCCTCGCATGGAGCGACGTGACGCCCGACACTTTCCGTAACTTTTCCGGCGCGGGGCTCACGACGGAACCCGCGTAGTCAGCGAGTCCGGACCAAGACAGCAGTATCGATGAACTGTGGGAAGAGCTCCCCCACATTCCCGATGATGTCGCGAGTGAAAGCCGTCCGACGTTTATAATGAAGCGCTTTCGGCAGTCAATGTTCTCCGCCAATGCTTCTTAGATTTTGGAGGGCGCGGTCTCGAACTGGTTCAAATAATGTTTCGTGTAGAGAATGCTATGCTAGTTGAAGCCGCCAAAACGAAAGCCAAAACAAAAATCACCGCTTTTTTCTTTCCAAAGTAGGCAGCTCAGGCGGAAAGTAGCTTTATTACTTGCAATAAATGGATTATTTTGGGTATGGTAACGGCTACTTTACTGTGTTCGTTTCTGCATGCGGCGATGGTGGAGTTCCGGTGGGGGAGGGGGGCTCCCGCGGATTGCGAACTTGTAACGATAAGTTCGTTATAGGCGGGTTCGGCTATATCGAACTATTGGATATATCGAACTAATCGCGGTGTATATTGCAATTCGCTATAAACGGGTTTGACTGTAGGTGTTTTTTTTTTTCGGGCGGCGCTGCTTCCTAAGTGACTCCGTAAACCAAGGATTTGATTCGCATTTTTAATCGTAGTTATTGTAGCATGTGTATTCACAAGGTCAGTTATTTCATTTTTGAAGACTAGCCAATTTTCTTCAATGTATCGATAGTCAGAACATGGCATAAATGTTTGATAGAAGAATAATTCAAGTTCCGCATTAATGAGGTCAACATTTGCTCGGTTGTGATCACGAATTTGTTTGGTGTGGATGCCAGTATGCGGTAAAGGCACTTTGAATTCAAGTTGGATTATGTTATGGTCAGTTAGACCATCATATTTGGATACTGAGGTGATGGTTTGCGGGGCTAACGTAAGAATTAAATCTAAAACGTTTGAACCATCGTTATGCTCCTTGACAATTTGAGCAAAGTTAAATTCAAAAGAAAGGTTGATGAATTCGACGGAAGCCTGGCAAGGGGATGACAGCATATCCCAATGATGTTCGGAAAGTTAAAATCACCAAGCAGGTCATTCGATGAAATCAGCACGATTGCTCCAAAAATACTATTTCTCAAATTATCTACGAATGAATTGTTGCAATGAGGTGGGCGATAGCAAACCCTTATCAGTACGTTACCAGACCGTGTGACAGATGTGGTCGAAACCATTTATGTATTTCTTTATTCATATCTAAGAGCTCCCTCCCTGTTTAAAAGCTCCCTTGACATCATTTCCCTGACCGGAACCTTTCATATCCGTCTTCACCGCTTCTCATAGATAGTCTAATCACGCATATTTATAAAAATCCATGTTGCAGTCTTTGACCTGTGGTTTTCCCTATATCATCTGGAGTCTCCAGTGCGCTCAAAATAGCCATCACCTCGCTGGTGGAAACAACTATTAGTCGTGTTGACAATCACGCTGATTGCGCTTCGCAAGGTACAATCGCTGAAAAAAAAATGAAACCCGCTAATGCGAAAACATGAACCTGGACTCACTTACCCAAGAATCGTACCTGGACATCCAATATTCGCGGATTTCGTTTGTGTTGGGAAGTCACGTTACCGTCCCACATTATTGTAACTCATCCACGCGATAATTGTAACTGCACAAAAAAGAAATCCCGTCATTGTGTGTTTCGAGTGATGGTTTTTCTGTTCACGTTTCTCCGTTCTTTTACTTGTTTGTTTACGTACCTACGAACGCAAATAGTTACGCGGACGCAAACACGTATCATTTTATGTGGTAACCTACTCAGTTAATTTCCGTTATATCCGATAGCGTGCGCAGTTTGAAAAGAGAAATGGAGAGTCCCTCGCGTTTTCCCACTGGTATTCACACAGACGTCTTAAGATGATTTCTCGGGGACCCGCCTTGCTTTGCTCTCGACCAAGGGGGATTCTTTTGTACACCCTCTGAAAACAGCCGTCACGAACTCTGCAGCGGCTCATGGCTTCTGCGTTCCGTCTCCTGTATCGGTGGTAACGTTCGCGTGCCGAATACGCACAAAGGAAAAATAACATCTGCACGCTTTTCTGCACAACTACACTGTACTACGGTGAAGCAAAGGGCATAGACAGGAAGAAAAATATTCTTGAACTTCGCGCTTCCGGTAAGAATACAAAAAGAAGAACATGTGGTGCTGAAATCATAACGGAAAAATGTGGCGCCTAATAACGTCCACAAAGGTAAGAAGAACTTCAGGATTCGAAAACTATTTGGAATCGTAGCTCGGCTAAATAAGCAGCTAATGTTAAAATCTCAAAATTTTACGCCAAAGGAAGCATAAAATAAACCAAATTTTCTCCGTTTTTTCGGTTAAAAAGCGGTCGTTAATGGTTAAATGCAGCAAAGTTGTATATTGCCTCCATGGCCTATTTAAAGGCAGCAGGCTTGTATATTCATGCGCTAGCTTGAAATAGAGGCCCGCCATGCTGTTCTCAGCTCTCGTAAGACCAGCCCATCGGCATTAAGGGGGCTCAGAGTTAATTAAAGCTGCGGTATCACGTGAGATCCCCCAGCCGTACCTCCGAACCCCTGGCAACACTGTCTTAACGACACGGGGAAGCTTGTTGAGTGCGCAGACTGGGACTTTGAGCCGACGGCGCAGATGGAAAACAGCACGAGAAAGCCCTGAAATCCCTTCTCGGAACCGGGCGCTCGGCAGGCAACTGCCTACCGCGCACGTATTTGCCTGCGGCTCCAAAGGGTGACTTCGTAGATGAAGTGTAACACAAAGTTAGCGCGCAGGCATGCCCGCAGTCGGACGTAAAAGGCCTGCCTAATGCTGGTCACGTCTCACGCGCGAATCCAGACAATGCATTAGAGGATTAAAGGGATTAGCTGCTGGGAGTTCAGGCTTCTTTTCAGAATCCCCACACGTAGGGCTGCTTGTGTAACACATACAGATTGACATTTTCAGGTGGGCTTCAAGGTACTGATTCGCTCGAATCGCTGAACAGCTGTGGCGGCAGAACCAGGGGAAATCGCGATGTACAACAATTGCCGACCTAGTGCTCGAATCGAATCGATATCGAATTGAGATATATATATATATATATATATATATATATATATATATATATATAGAAATAAGGGTATATATAAAGAAATAAGAAATAAGAATACCAGACCGGTATTCTGGAGGTCGTGGGTTCGGATCCCACCTGGCGGGCATTTTTTCTTCGCTTTCTTTCTTTCTTTCCAAATTCTTTATCTGTTTCAATGAGCTAACACAACCTCCCCTTTGCTTTCCGAGGTGTTTTTGACTGCCAACCCTTATTTCTGTGTTATTTCTACGAGTCCCTCATTTCCTATTCTGATTCGCTACATGCATAGCGAGGGCCTCTGTTCTGGCAGTCTTGGTGCCATAGGAAGCTTAAGAGGGTTCAACGCTGGTTGACCACTCTCGACATGTCGTAGACACTCGAGTCACGGCGCGGGGATTAAAAAGAAGGTCCGCTTCACCCCGAGAAGTCAGAGTGGCGCTGGCTACCACCCCCAAGCACAGGAACAAAATTACATCGACATAAATACCCCAGAAAGCGGGGGAGACAATCGCTCGCCGGTAGCGTAGTGGTTATCGCACCAGACCGGTATTCTGGAGGTCGTGGGTTCGGATCCCACCTGGCGGGCATTTTTTCTTCGCTTTCTTTCTTTCTTTCCAAATTCTTTATCTGTTTCAATGAGCTAACACAACCTCCCCTTTGCTTTCCGAGGTGTTTTTGACTGCCAACCCTTATTTCTGTGTTATTTCTACGAGTCCCTCATTTCCTATTCTGATTCGCTACATGCATAGCGAGGGCCTCTGTTCTGGCAGTCTTGGTGCCATAGGAAGCTTAAGAGGGTTCAACGCTGGTTGACCACTCTCGACATGTCGTAGACACTCGAGTCACGGCGCGGGGATTAAAAAGAAGGTCCCGCTTCACCCCGAGAAGTCAGAGTGGCGCTGGCTACCACCCCCAAGCACAGGAACAAAATTACATCGACATAAATACCCCAGAAAGCGGGGGAGACAATCGCTCGCCGGTAGCGTAGTGGTTATCGCACCAGACCGGTATTCTGGAGGTCGTGGGTTCGGATCCCACCTGGCGGGCATTTTTTCTTCGCTTTCTTTCTTTCTTTCCAAATTCTTTATCTGTTTCAATGAGCTAACACAACCTCCCCTTTGCTTTCCGAGGTGTTTTTGACTGCCAACCCTTATTTCTGTGTTATTTCTACGAGTCCCTCATTTCCTATTCTGATTCGCTATATATATATATATATATATATATATATATATATATCTAGAGAAAGATAAACTCACAAAGCGCGCAGAAATAGTATAAGTAAAGAGTCGGATACACAGCAAGAACAATAACAAACAATGATTACTTACGTAGCGGCAACGGGACTTGCCTTCATCAAAGTAAAGTTACATGATTGTATCATGTAACTTTACTCTGATGAAGGCAAGTCCTGTTGCCGCTACGTAAGTAAACATTGTTTGTTATTGTTCTTGCTGTGTATCCGCCTCTTTACTTATACTATATATATATATATATATATATATTATATATATATATATATATAAAGATAGGTCGATAGAAAGATAGGCCGACCTATCTTTCTGCATTTTCTCAACGACCCCTCATTTCCTTACTATATATATATATATATATATATATATATATATATATATTATATATATATCTATATATATATATATATATATATATATATATATACACCGAAATAAGAGTTGGCAGTCAAGAAAACCTTGGAAAGCAAAAGGGAGGATGTGGTAGGTCATTAAAACAGATAACAAATTTGGAAAGAAAGAAAGAAAGTGGAGAAAAAAAAATGCCCGCCAGGTGGGATCCGAACCCACGACCTCCAGAATACCGGTCTGGTGCGGTATTCTGGAGGTCGTGGGTTCGGATCCCACATGGCGGGCATTTTTTCTCCACTTTCTTTCTTTCTTTCCAAATTCTTCAACTGTTTCAATGACCTACCACATCCTCCGCTTTGCTTTCCGAAGTTTTCTTGGCTGCCAACTCTTATTTCTGTGTTATTTTCAACGAGCCCCTCATGCCCTATTCTGATTCGCTATATATATATATATACATCAAATGTTCGAGGATGAAACGGTGGAAACAATGTAGATCATTTTATTCTGCATTCGTATACTATACTAAGACTTGTGCGCGCTCCTTCGTGAGACTTCAAAACAGTAAGCCCATCAATCTCACGGGCTAAAGTCGCTCGGTTTAGTAAAAAAATCAAGGCCCTTTTCTCAAGAGAAAGGTGGCTAAAACGCGAAGCTCTCACTCTCTCCCATGCAACCTGAGTGGAAGCGAAGGTGCAAAATATACTCTATCATAGTCCAAAGGCCCAAGTCCGCTTCAACTCAGCCAACGTCCAAAGCCCACGTCCAAAAGACACACCATTAAGGTCCAATGCCAAAGTCTAACCCTGCTTAGAGAATGCATTTCATCATCACCATCGCTGTGTATACTACCATATTTTGCGCAATGCGAGAGGTCCGTTAGGTGTGCAAAGACATGCCCTTGTTATGCTATGTGGTGTATGAATGGTGTACAGTTTGTGAAACTGATTGTGTAAAGCTGGCTTTCCTGCAGTGTTCTTAAAGTCGGCTTTGCTGCAGTGTTTTACTCGGACGTCAACGCCATTAGACAGGCAGAGAAAGCTTCGCTTTAAAAGCGGCCGCCGTAGACAAAGCGGCCCTCGTAAAGGCTTGTGTTCTATATGGGACTCCATTTTCCTACTTGTCACGACCAGCACCTGGCGCACGGCATGAGGCAGGCTTTCGCAAAGTTTCGGCGTCGTGTTGGTTACACAGACCGCAAGGTGGGGGAGGAGGCTTGAAACCTGCTAATCGGTTTGAATCAAACCGAAAGCACTGAGGTGTAATGGGACTCACCCGAGACTATACGTGTGCAGTTCACTGCGCCTCCGAGTGCGCTAAGAGGTCTTTCCGCGTCGGCGCGCAATTTTATTTCCAGGCATTCCCGGACGCACGTTTTTGAGAGCTCATGTATAAGTGAAGACTTAGGATGGTAAGCTGCTTTATATGTACACGCGCGCTTGTGGACGACTGCGGACGCGCTGTACAAAAATAAATATCCCATCGTGTCAATTTCACGCAATTCATGCATTCGTTTGGTTCATGTTTACTCAGTTAGCACACATTTTCGCACTCTTCAAGCACTTTGCTTCGTCCTGTTCGCATCGAAGCCCAAAGTAACCGAGCTAATTTTTGCAGCAGCACTCATGAATCGCGTCTCATTACCAAAGTCACATTCGAAAGGTGCTCATAATTATAAATATAGTCACAAGTATAGTAACAAAGCCGGTTTCAAATTAGAGCTGGAGCGCAGTGAAGCTTCACCGCACCCTGGTAATGATGGTATACTGGTATGCTGGTAATGCATAACAGGCTGCTGGTAAAGCTTAGTAATGCTGGAATCATTACCACGCTCCTTAAGAAAATTTATAAATGCCTTCGTTTGCGTGGGAGTGTCTGTACTAGCAGGCAGCGTCTTCAAGACTATACTCTGCCACATTTAGTGGAGAGGGCTTACATATGTAGCGATTATTGCGTGCAGTGATTGCCTGTAATTCTGCATGAAGAGTAAAATATGTATCCTGGTTTTCTCCTTCACGTTAATAAGGACGGCGATGTGGATCGAGGTGAGGCGCTTTCAGGAGGAACATCCCCATCCTAGTGTGCCTTACTCTCCCCGTACTAACTCTTTCGCTACCGCGCCTATCAAAATCGATCAATTTGATCGATACTATTGGGAGCGCCTTTTCATAGCGTTCCAGCTGTTTCGAGAACAAGTAACGCTGTTCGGAGTTTGATCAGAAAATGGCCTTTCAAAATCAGTTTTGTTTTCATTTTTGCAACGGAAAAGTGATTTTTGACACGCTTTTGAATCACCTTGGTGTGGAAAAGGGGCGTGGTCATCGCGCGTCACGGCTACCAACGAGCAATGCGTGCAACTCATAATTACTCTGCACCAGCGCTTGTTTTTTGCTATCAGGGGTGAATGGGGAACTAGCAAACGATTTTTAATCTTCAGGTTCGCGCTCTGACAGTAATAATCACAGCAATCGGCTGAAAATGTCAAGCAGTGCCTGGTTGCAAAGCTACTTTGTGATTTTAGGCAGTTTTATTGCCTTTGCGCACGTTGTTCTATGTACTGTGGTAGTTCTACTTACCCCAGGACCATTCGCAAACAGTTTACAACAGTTTCGGTTTCGTTTCTGCATCGCGAAATTCATATTTAGCGCTACTAAGCAGTTACCCAACTTCATGGCTACCTACCATGGCGCCTGAAGCGTCCGTGACTGATCCTCGAACAAACCACGGCGCTCCTGATTTCCCCCCACCCTAACCCGATTTCTGCGATAAGAACTTCAGATGCAAGTCAAAACGTCACACCCAGTCGCCAGATATCTGTTCCGCCGAGGACAGCGCTTCACACCGGCCTTACACTGCCAGCTGTTCGCCTTCCAGTTTCGTTTCCATGCGAGGGTATATCCGGGTGTCTAATGTTGCTGCTTAGTTGAACTGTCTATTCGGACGGAGTCTCTGATAAGTTTTTGTACTGTTTCATTTAAAAAATGTTAGGTGGCGCTGCAATAGAGGAGGCTCGTTGTGCTGATCTTTTTCAGCGCACAACTGCTACTCGGCCAAAGATCACACGGCACGATTCTAGCTCATCAATCTTGGTGACGGTACTGGCGATACCGCGGACCCCGAGCCCCCAAACATAAGCTGGATCCAACCGTGGTGATGTGTTTATAGGTGGAGGGTTAGAAACCATGAACGGTGGCCGTCGGAGCCCAGGTCAAGCTCCGGCGGATGGGCTCCCTGTCTGTTTACCAGGCAGGGAGCTCCGGGACCTCTCAGGCTATCAGGGTAAGGTTTGAGAAGAAAGTACCCCAGTCTCCCTGCTTTTATACTATGCCCTATGGTAATTACAAACCCCCCCCCCCCCCCAAACGTGATCGGTCCCTGAAAAGGGGCCGCACCGAAGTATCTTTTCCTTCATTGCCATCTTTGACATTTCCTGAACCGGAGAATTTTCTCGATTTCTTGTGATGGAATCGCTCAATCCAACCCAACCTCTTGTATCGCAGTCAGTCTTCTTGATCGCAAAATCTCTTGAAGCCATAATAGGAAAATCATATAAGTGCAAAAAACAAAGGACTGGTGAACTACTAATCGAGGTAAATGAAAAACTGCAGTCCACGAAGCTTCTAGCTCAGACTAGACTGGCTGATCTAGACATCAGGGTCACACCACATCGGAGCCTCAACAGCTCGCAAGGTGTGATATCCGAGACGGATCTCTTGAACGAAACCAGATGCGGATCTCCTTGCCGGCTTGAAGGATCAGGGCGTCACTGCCGTGAGACGCATCACTATCCGCAGAGACGACAAGGAGATTCCCACCAAGCACATTATCTTGACGTTTGACCGCGCAGTTCTTCCACAACATATCAATGCAGGTTTTATCCGTTGCTCCATCCGTCCCTACATCCCGAACCCGCGGCGCTGTTTTAAGTGCCAGCGGTTCGGGCACGGTACAAACTCTTGTCGTGGCCGAACGACGTGTGCAAAATGCGCGTCGCATGACCATCCGAGCGACAACTGTCAATCTGACACCCTCTCTTGTGTAAACTGCGGGGGGGGCGCATGCAGCCTACTCCCGCAAGTGCGAAAAAATTTCAAACTGAGAAAAAGATAATCACATCAAAGTAACTGAGAACATCACCTTCCCAGAGGCGCGAAAGAGGTTCGCCTCTTTCCCCCTGGGGAGGTACAGTCTCAACGGAAAAAAATTGACACAAGTGATTCATGACTAGAGCGGAATGATCGTGGCAGGCGGCGCGATTGTCATTTAGCGCTCCTACAGCGACAGCGCAAGGCACATTCCATTTTCTTAAGAAGGGGTGGTCGGCGCTAAGCACTCCCACAAACTGCTTGCATTTCAAACGATAGCTAGCACGCCGCTTATCCGCAAAATCATGCGGCAACTTTGCTGCGAACGTTCCTTCATTTCTTTTTTTTTTGTAGCTGGCGTTGGGAGCAGCGGTGTTTTCTTCATCGCACTTTTCACCCAAGCTCCCGGTTTGCTGGACGATAGTGTCAAAAGCTGTCGGCAGGAGTAAAAATACAAGCCACAAGAACGTGCGCTTTAAACAGGCGAGTTTATTTGCCCGCAAAAAATGAACGCAGCACAGCGCTACATCATTATTGCCTGTGACATAATTACGGAATTCATTACCGATCTTCCAGAAAAAAAATTGTAGAACGATCAACAACTTTCAATTTAAATTAAAATAATTGATTGACTTTTGATTAATTAAAATAAGCTCGTCTACGCAAGGGTATTAATGAAGCGCGAACGCTCCGCCAGCTTCCACAACGTTGCGCGTGCGCGCAGGCAGCGAGGCGTCAAGGGTGCTTGCATAATCCGGGATGCCTTGAAGTCGCGTCCATTCATTGTTCACCGCCTCCCAAAGCAGATCTGTTGACGCTCCATGTAGGTGCAGCCTTGCCAGTCGCTGCTTCATCAGGCCCCATACGTTTTCAATAATATTCAGGTCCGCTCCTTTTGGAGGCCATGGGAGCTCCTGAATGCAGAGTTGCTCGATCTTCTGCCTCACTAGCCTTTAAAAAAAATTAGACATATTTTCAGTCCATCAAGTTTAAAAAGCTATTCGAGTATCCAAAGGATTAGAACAAAACACAATTTATCAGCTTGCATTAAATGGAATTCAGCGCTATTATGTGGAGGCCTGAAGTCAAGGGTATGACGGAAGCCCGTCTGGTCGGGATGCATTTTGAAGAAGAAGAAAGACCAGGACGCCGACCACGAGTTCTGTCGAGTTTAAAAGGAATTAATGTTTCGGCTTCCACACGGAAGCCTTGGTCACAATAAAATCTTGCAGGGAAATAATCTTAAGGGAAATCTTGGAGACCTCGCGATTAGTTTTTTTTTTTTTTCCAAATATTGTAAAGATGGTTTGGGAAAACAAAACCTCTTTGGAACGTGCAGTTTTATAAGCAAACAAAAAGCAACTAATAACAGCTACTTTGAATAATTAGCCAGACATGTACTTTGTAACAGATCCTATGTACAAAATACAGCTATCAATAATTTGTAAACACAAAAGTGCACCGGGAATCCCCACTTTGAGTATTACAAACAAGTAAGATTTTTAGTCGTGCATTTAAATACATTCACACCATATCATCACATCTATTAACCAATTTTCAGCAAATATTTGTCTAATGCTTCTCGGCGGGGGGCATATAGGATGCCAGTAATTATACCTGCTGGTGTGAATGGGGCTCCGGTCATGTTGAAAAATAAAGCACCTGTCCGGAAATGGGCCATCCAGAATGAAGGGAATGAGAACTTGTTCGAGGATGTCCGCATAGGCTGCCGCAGTGATTGCTCCATTTATCCGGATGAGCGGTCCAAGCCCTCGGTGTGTTATGACACCCCACACATTAACGGACCGGTGACCGCTAGCGGCGACGTGTTGCGTGTACTCTGGTTCGTACCTGTAACAAAAAATAATAGACATTCTGTATTTTGTTTGTTACCCAGCAGCTTAAATCTTTCCGGAAATTCTCATAGTAGCGTTCAAATGAAACGTTAACTAATTAATTAGAGCTCTTAGATGCTACTAGGAATACAAAAACGAGAAAAAAATAAAATAAGCGCTGTCACAGCTGCCGTAAACATTGCATAATTTCTTCATAACAAATTGACTAAAACAAATACAAGTGTAAAGTCAAAATGTCTCTTCTATGCACTTAAACACAGGAAACTGCATGACTTACCGGGCACAATACGGCCGCCACAGGCGCCGCTGTTGGTCCCACTTGCTGCTGAAGGTGGATTCATCCGTGAACACAACGTTCATCCATTCCTCAATCGTCCACAAAAGATGCCTAGTGGCAAACTCCAACCTATGAGCCTTGTTCTGTCGCGTTAAAAGTGGCCTCTGGCAGGATATTATACTGCGGAGCCCGAACGAGCGAAGACGTTCTCTGATGGTAGTAAGAGATAGCTGTAGGCCAAGTTTCTGTTGAATCTCCCGGGCTGTAGTAAAAGGGTTGTCATAGGCTGCGGACGCAATCAGCCTGTCCTCTTCTTCAGTCGTATGTCTTGGGCGTCCACCTCGAGCCGCATCTTCAATTCTACCCTCTTCCAAAAAGGCCCGAACAATCGTGTAACGCTTCCAAGTGAGCACCCGACCTCCGCAGCCATGCTTCTTCTCGTCCGACCTGCTTGAAGAAGGGTCAAGATTTCGACCCTTGTCGCCTCGTCGATTCGCGGCATCTTATGTCGTGTGTCGTTCTGATAAAATTATTCGAACCACACCTGGTTTTAAACTCTTGCTTTCCTGTGACGTAAGCACTGCCACCCACTGCTTTTGACAGTGCGTCGTCCAGAAAATATTTGCCGGTAAGGTAGCTCGCAGCTCTGGAAAAAAAAAAGAAATCATGTGCATAGGCATGTCTGTCGATAAGGAATGCACAAGCGTTTATGCAAGATTTGGGCTTTCGAATGGGCCGACAGCAGGATGGGCTGCTTTCTGCCAGCCACCCCTTCTTGGAAAATGGAACGTGCTTGCCACTCTCGCTATCGGCGCGCTGGGCAACGATTGCGCCGCGTGTCGAGATTTTTCGGCTCCAGTCATGAATCACTTGTGCCAATCTTTTTCCGTTGAGACTGTACGCCGACGCAGCTCGCCGGGGGGCGGAGCGGCGTCTGGTTTCCACAGGGACCCAGTTCAGCGAGTCTGACCTGGTCCCTCCGTCGCCCCCCCCCCCCCCCCTGGGTTGCCTCTGGCAGCCCAACCCGCCACCACGCCGCTTGCTGAGGCAGCAGCGGTTGTGGTGGCAACCTCTTCAGTCGGGACCGGTGCCGCTCCCGTCCATGCCTCCCCGTCCTCCAGTGCGTTGGAGAGTGCCATGGACACCACGGGCCCCGCACTGGCTCCCACCGCCACCGCACCGCCCGTGCCACCTCTGGCGCCCCGGACGCCCTCAGCGGTGGCGGCTCAAACGAAGGGCTCCCGAGGGGGGGCCAAGTCCGGGGGGCCCGGTCCGTCGGGCACCCCTCGGACATCCGACGACGAGATGGATGTCGGGCCGTTCCTGCCTGCAACGCAGCGCAGGAACGCGTCCCGACGCCAAAGCCTCCCGACAAGCCAAAAAAGGCGAGAGTCACAGCCCCGAAGACGACACATAAACAAACACACACACTCCAGTAGCTCTCACACTAAATAATGGGAAGAGAAAACATAATTCAATGGAACTGTAGAGGCCTTCTTAAAAATCTTGACGATGTATACGAAATACTGCATGCTAATCAGCCAAGTGTAATGTGTGTTCAGGAAACACATTTGAATTCCAAGCACACAAATTTCTTGAATAGTTACATGGTCTTCAGAAAGGACAGGGATGGCTGCACACACTCTTCTGGCGGTGTGGCCATAATCGTCCGGAAATCCTTAGCATGCCACCCTGTCACTTTAAACACTATCCTTGAGGCTGTAGCAATACGCTTAATAATATTTAATAGGTTGATAACGGTATGCTCCATATACATTCCTCCTGATGTTACACTTTCGAGCTCTGACGTCGAGGCGCTGGTTGACCAGCTGCCCGAACCGTACATTCTAACAGGCGACCTTAATGCTCACAATTCTCTTTGGGGCTCTTCTCGTACGGATGCCCGGGGTCGCCTGATAGAGAGGTTTCTTACATCCTCTGGAGCATGCCTTTTCAACAATAAACAGCCTACATATCATAACATAGGACACAACACATACTCATGTCTTGACTTGGCTATTGGCTCCGCAGTTCTCTTTCCTCTTCTCGAGTGGGGTGTGGGAACTGACCCATATGGCAGTGACCACTTCCCCACCTCACTTACATACATAGGTAAAGGCCCATGCAGTCCATCTTCCCATAATAGGTTCAATGAAACACGAGCTAACTGGAATACATTTACAGAGACATCCAAACTACACCGCACATCCATAGGACACCTACACGTTGAAGAATCTACCCAACTCCTCACGGCGCACATCCTAGACGCCGCCGAAAAGTCCATTCCCCACGCCTCTGGTGCCCCGCGCAACCAGCGGAGGCCGTGGTGGAATGAGGACTGTAGGCGAGCGCGAGAGGCCCAGAACAAGGCGTGGGGTATCCTTCGTCGGTACCCCACGTCGGGAAACCTCCTCTTGTTCAAACGGGCCAAAGCGTTAGGAAAACGTGTGCGCCGTGAGGCAAAACGAGAGAGTTGGCGTACATTCATAACATCAATAACTCCTACACAGACACAAGGAAAGTATGGACACGAATACGCAAACTCAAGGGACAACAAACACACAGCCTGCCTCTGGTCAGCACTACAGGGACACACTCGAAGACCAGGCTGACACACTCGCACAACACTTCCAACACGTGTCCAGTTCAGCACACTACACAAACACTTTCCTGAAACATAAAGCCTGTTGTGAAAAGAAGTCCCTACGCGATAGCAACAAATCACAGACTTCTTACAACTCCCTGTTTTTCACTACATGAGCTGAGGGCTGCTCTAAGCACGTGTAAACCCTCAGCTCCAGGCCCAGACAAACATTACATATACAATGATACAGCACTTACACGCAGACACTCTTGTAACACTCCTTCACCTTTACAACAAGATATTTCTTTCGGGGCACATTCCAAAGTCTTGGAGGGAGGCCATAGTTGTAGCATTCTTGAAACAAGGGAAGGACCCTTCCTCTCCTGCTAGCTATCGACCCATTGCCCTGACCAGCTGCCTGTGCAAGCTTCTCGAGAAGATGATAAATCACAGGCTCGTGTACTCCTTGAGTACAACGGTCTTCTCGAGAGCTGCCAGGCAGGCTTCAGGGCGAGGCGATCCACGAATGATCAACTCGTAGCTCTTGAAACATATATAAAGGATGCCTTTGTGCATAAACAATTTTGTCTGACGGTGTTTTTCGACATAGAGAAAGCCTATGACACCGCTTGGCGGTACGGTATCCTCAGTGACCTAAAGTCAATCGGTGTTGCGGGCAACATGTTGAACATCCTTAGTAGTTATATGTCGGAGAGAACCTTTCGCGTCAGAGTTGGTCATGCACTGTCAAATGTTCACGTGCAAGAAAATGGCGTGCCGCAAGGTGGAGTGTTGAGCTGCACTCTCTTCATAGTAAAAATGAACTCTCTTGGAAAGGCACTGCCACCTACAATCTCTTATTCCATGTATGTAGATGACGTGCAGATATCCTTTAAATCGTGTAACCTGTCCATCTGCGAACGTCAAGTCCAGCTCGGCATCAAGAAACTTGCCGGCTGGGCTGACAAGAATGGCTTTAATCTTAATCCCGCGAAGAGCTCTTGTGTTCTATTCTCCAGGAGGCGTGGCGTCCACCCGGACCCAGACATCACTCTTGCGAATGTGCCAATTCCTGTGAACAAGGAACACAAGTTTTTAGGTATTTTATTTGACGAAAAACTTACATTCATCCCACATATCAGACAGCTCAAATGCAAATGCTTCAAAACAATGAATATTCTTAAGGTCCTCTCACATCAATCTTATGGGGCCGACAAACAACTCCTGCTGCGCCTTTACACGGCCTTGGTGGGGTCTCGGCTCGACTACGGCAGTGTCGTGTATGGGTCTGCTACAAAAACAGCACTGAAAATGCTCGACCCAGTGCTGCATCTTGGCCTTCGCCTCTCATGTGGCGCATTCCGCACTAGCCCTGTTGAAAGTCTTTATGTCGAGTGCGACAAATGGTGCCTAGGGCATCAGCGGGAGTATGTTGACCTGTTGTATGCATCCAAGATCGTGTCTCTGACCAACCATCCTTTTAATCCCACCATGAACGATACATCAAATTTACAACTCTTTTTAAACAGGCCATCTATTCCCTTACCGTTCTCTCTCAGAGTTAGGGAGGAGGCTACTGCACTCAATGTCCCCCCTTTCAGACACGCACAAGACACCCATTCATAATTTCATCGCACCATGGCATCTTCGTTCTGTATCATGCGACCTGTCATTCACTCTTGTAGAAAAAATAGGGTACCCAGGAATGCAATTCTGCAGCACTTCCTGTTCCTGCAGGACAAGTACAGGTGCGCAGAATTCTATAGCGACGCGTTTGAAAACCGGTTCTACGGTATCTTGTGCAGCGCACGACCAAATTTAGAGTAAGCAAAAACAATGAATTTTCATAACAGTATTTACACGGCAGAAGCATATGGCATTTTTCTTCTCGTTTCAAACCACATCATCAAACATAAAATTCCCAAGTCCATTGTGTACACAGACTCTCAAAGCGTTGTACAGGCACTGTCCATTAGGAGGTCATCTAAAAACTATGTCATAAATGCTCTCTTCAAGGTACTAATGTCGCTTATGCCTCAAATCTTGAAATAACTATATGCTGGGTACCAGGGCACTGTGGAATCCCTGGCAATGAGGCCGCCGACCAAATGGCTGGTGATGCTGCTCTCATGACTACAGTGGACGTTACAAACAGTACCTTACACCGACCTAAAGACACACATCAGACGACAGCTTCGTAACACATGGCAATTACACTGGAGTCAACAAACAGACAACAAACTACACGTAATAAAACCACTACTGGGACCGCTACATAACTGACTCACACAACAGATACACTGAAGTCGCCCCTGGCTAGGCTGCGGATAGGCCACACACATGTTACGCTACTCCCACCTGCTCACTGGAACTTCGGGACCCACGTGTAGCAGGTGTGGAATGGGCCTATCCGTAGTCCACATACTAATCACATGCAAGGCACTTGACACAACACGACACAAACATTTCCCTGAATTATACAGACGACACATTCCTTTGCACCCATCATACTTTTTAGCAGACGAACCAATGTTTTCTAGTCAACGTGTTTTTAAGTTTTTTAGCTGAGGTAACTTTCTGCAGCTCTTATCATATCATGTGTAATCACCCTGGCCCTATACACCAGCCCTCTCCATTGTCCTTTTGTTTTGCATCACCTTTACTTTTAGTCGCATGTCTTAGTATGTACGGTCTCATCACAATTCAGTAACTTCTTCTTTGGCGCTCTTTGCCCATAGTCGGCCTTGCGCCAATAAAACCCAACTATCATCATCATCATTCTAGCTCATCGTACCTCATTTTTGCGATAAAGGCTACAATTGCGAGTAAGAAGATGATAATAAAGCTCAGCTTTATGTTTTGACAGATAACTGACCGTGAACGACAACAAGCATCAGCCACGGCGTTCCGTTTTAAACTTCATGCATGTTTTTTTCCGCATCGCGTGCTTGTTCCAAATATTTTGCTCGCTGTAAATCCAAAGTCAGCCATTGACAAGATGTTTTTACGTTATGTGGGGGCAAATTGGTGCCTCTGATAATGACAAACCGCCAGATTTATTCCAGGAAACCACCAGCAATTGCACATTTTGAATTGGAGGTTGGGCTTCACCGCATGACACGAGCACCGTGCATGCTAACATTTTTTTTTTCTATCTGACAAACTGTTCTGAACAAGCCGACATTTTTTCTAGGGCATGTTTTTGAAATGTTTTCCTACAAAATGTATATTCTAATTTTTTTCTACTACCGGTGGTTTGGTATACACAACTTCTTTTTTATCATTTTTTTCGACAACTTGACAAAAATTTTGGTTTTTATATTTTTTTACAACTATTATATATAAAAACCTTTAAAAACTGGTAATATTGGAAATTCCGTTAAATAATGTGCATTTTGTGCTCCTGCAATTAGTGCCTGACCAATTTTATAGCAGGAAAAAAAATGTTTTCTTAGACCCCTAAAATTAGTCAATTTTCCGGCGGTAGCGAAAGAGTTTTAAGAAGGCTGTGGATAGAAACGTCGACAAATGTCTCGGTGCCCCTTATCGTTATTGGTGTTGTTGCTTCTTCATTATTGGCACATGCCCACGTGGGGGATTGGATAAGAAACGGGGTAGCTTTTTGGGTCTGAACTTCATACCACTACAAAAATCGTCTGTAGAATGGCAGCGGGGGAAACGGGCACGGAATTAAATATTAGAATTTGAGGAGAAATATACGTTGATGCCATCGTTCGGAGAATACGGGAAAGACCACGTGTTGTGTGGGTTAACAGGACGGGCGTCTAGCTTCCGAAATGTAGGCATGAATGGCCTGAACCATTCCTGTATGACAGAACCCCAGGGATGTGGCCCCGAACGAAAGGCCCGGATTATAAGTAGCGCACGCAATGTTTTAAAGTGAAACTGGCATTGGTGCAGCTGGAATTGGGAAGGAGATCGGACAACGTGAAGATACCCGCGCGCTTCGGAAGATGCATGCGGGGCCCCAAAAATACTTCTCACAGCACACGGGTATGAATGCATTTTCGCTGCATTTTGTGCCAACATGTGAGTGCACATATTGTTTCTCCCGGGTTCATCAGTGCACGTTTCGAGCGCCTAAGATGGAGGCCAGGATGGGCTTTTAGCTATATCCACTCAGATGCACCATGCTTTTACCCAAAGCCAACAGCAAAGCGTGACGGACAAAAAGAAAATTCTTTCTCTGCCTTCAGAGCTCCGGCTTCCGGAAATAGATGCGTTTCCGCTGGATACGTCGCTCTGCAAACAACCGGTTTTGTAATGCTTGCGCAACATTGGTAGATAGAAAAAACAAAACTACTGATGCATTGTTCAAATATTGGCACCGAAACTAGTGCCTACCACGTCATCTTTTCAATAAAGAAATATAAATTATAATTAGAATTTTTGTTTCTGTTAGAGAATGTTGTTGCTCTTCAGTTTAGTATGGTCTTTCCAATGACATAATGCCTCTCTGTGCGTGGACTTGATTCTTGCAGTCTGTTTAAAGTTAAACTAAAAACGCGCACTGTATTAGGACAGTGAAAGAAAGACTGCGTGACAAGCGGCTGCTCATAGTGACAGCGTTCAGCCCGTCTTGGCCCTCCCTAACGAAACCTGTAATTGTATTGACCAGTGAAGACGTGAAAGAAAAAAATTCCCCCGCATTTCCCCGAGGGGGAGAATGTGAAAGTGCGAATGCACGGTTGTCGGCCCGCTTGCGGCGCTTGCGCTCGGCCCCCGCAGCCCACCGCCTCGCCGCCTTCTCTTCCATCTCTTCCATCGGGTTTGTAGTATCACGTGTACACCACGCAGTTATCAAGCCGCTATAACGCCGCTGAGTCGCCAACGCACGCCGCTGACGACGTAGTTTGAATGCGTTAAAGATATAAGGCGCGTTACTAACACTGATAGCAGCGTCGCGTCCGTGGCTTAGTCGGTAGAGCGTCGCGCTGCGGCCGCAAAGTCCTCGGATCGAAACCTGGCGCCGGATGCTGTTTTTTTTTTATATAGAGAGGAGGACTGCGGACGCCGCCGCCGCCGACGCCGCCGCCGCCGGCGGTGGAAGGTTTGGGGTCGCTTATAAAGTGCATTCGCACTTAAAAAACACACGCATGTTTCAGTTTTAAGGGTCGTCGTCGGAGACATCGAACTCCTTATCCTTCCGGAAAACATATTTGTGCCGGAGACTGCCAGCCAGATTTATTCCGAGTCTCTGCGTTGCTCCGGCCAACGTAAGTTAGCAGGCAGGCACGTTATGACGCGTAATGTACATGCATGTCTGGCCTTTTTTCTCATCTGAAGTGGTGTGTCCTCTCAGTACGCAGAAAGGCTGCCACTTAATAATCGTACAACGAGAAGCTTATAAAAACCCAACACTTGCCTTCCCTCTTTGAAAGTGGTTGGCCCCAGCAAACGTGCAAAATTATCCTCTTGAAGTAGCGATATTCCGCAAGCAAGCACGCCGGCGCTTTTAACACACGGTGAGCAGTGTTGATCGGTTCTTGTACAGTTTTTCACACGGATATCCACGCCGTGTGGGAATGTGGGCAAGGATGAGTTATGCATACCTGCCTACTAAGCCTCAGCTATGATTGTACGTTCAGAAGCCATTGAAAACCTTTTTTTATTTTACTGTTTTTATCATTACTTTACTGTATGTAACCACACCAATATAAATAAATAAATAAATAAATAAATAAATAAATAAAAAGCAATGAATCCGCCTCGACGTTTGGGTCCAAACTTCCGCCTGCCGGGTTTATATGCAGAGTACGTGTGTGTACGAGATGGGGGGCGATTAAACTTTTTCTCTGAAGACTCTTGTCCAAGCCACGATATTATTCGTTTTCAGCTTGGGATTGTTATATCGCGTGATCCCCTCCAACTGAAGGGCATGACAAGGGAAGGAGAGATGCGCAATGAATCAGCGAATATGCTGTGTTATCAAAGAGATACGAAGCGCTGTGAGGAAAGGATGTTAGTACGAAGAAAAAGAAAGAGGAAACCACTAAAGTTCATGGCGGGATCATTGGTTTTTCGCAAGCTTCCTCATTCTTGTGTGCCGCCTGCAAGGTGTGATGATGCCCGCTCCATACTGCTTGGTAGAGACCACTCTCAGCTTCGTATTGGCCTATTGTTTTTAGTAAGGAGCCGTTACTTCGGAGTAGCTGTAGTGCGCGTTCGCGGAGAATGGACATCACAATTTATCTAGCAGGGCGGCTGTTCCCTTGCCAAATGTCGGACAGTGCCAGATTATATGGAATAGGTCAGGCATTGAAGCGTGCGTGCAACAGGTGCGCGTGGGTGCCGATTTAGGGAGGTGACACTGTTGTACCTCTTTAGGATTATGTCTGGAGTACACGCCACGTTGGAGTACGCCTTGTTGAGAAAAATTGGGGGGGGGGGGGGGATGAAGCCCCGTGGGGTAATTGTAGTAGCTTACGGACTTCTTGTCGCAAGCGCTGGTGGGGTAACTGCCGTGTCGCTGGAGTAGGCGCAGGCGGAGGGTTGGAAATCAAGGGGCTGAGGTGAGGAGGCACTCCCTTGCCGCGTCGTGGGCTTGTTGATACGCATCTGCACCAACCATGGCACCAAGTGTCCACGTGAATCTAAATGCCGTGCCTTGTTGCAGTGTCTGTACTTTACCTATTATATTTTTGGTAGTCCCATTGTGAGTGTAGGCCTTGCAGAGTTTCTGTAACGCTGAGAGCTGGAGCACAGAGTTATTGGATGTGGGAAGCCTATCGAGAGGCTAGAGGGGGCACTTAGAGTCTCGGAAAAGAACGCCAAGCTAGTTTTGATACAAATACAATGCCTGAGTGAGAGAGGGTTAGAATGAAGAAATTAGGGCAAGGAGGTGGCTTTCACGCATTAGCAGTACGTACGCTCATTATCGACATAGCCGCTGCATACGTGACAACGTGGACTACCCGTACATCTGTCGGAACATACCTAAGGGAGGAACAAGGTCTGCGCTTAAGAATGTCTGTAGTGCATCTGCGTGACACGACGTCTGAGATAGAAGAAAGGCTTAGCAGTAGCGCTCTTACTTCTCGGAAGTTGCTGAAGTGTTGGCTGCGCTCTTCTCGATGCATCGTTGCAGCCTGCCTTGGGCTCTTTACTGCATGCCCCATCTGAGGGATTCCCGGGGAATGAGTGTCGGGGGCGAGGGCGCGATATCGTTCATTAACCTTCACGCCGCAGTGGCCAGGGCACATGTACGTGGGGATGAGTGTGCACTGAAGCTCGACGGTATGGACGGGTGCGGGAACGTCGTCGTCAGCGAAGCCTCGTATAGAGCTCCCAGGGTGATCGTGCGGACTAATGTGGTCGGTGCAAAAGCGCGCAGGAGGCCGGCTTAAGTGATAGCTTGAGTTTTTGCAGCTGTAAATGATTGGTCGTTGTCGTGATGTCGTGCGTGAGCTTCGCAGAAGCCTACCGAGGTCGTTGTTCTGATATGAAAATAATTTATTTTCTCCAGCTTTGACCTCTCATACTAGCGGCGACTCGGGGAGAGGGTACGCATGGCCAGCACGCTCCAGGGCATCCTGGACTAAAGAAGCCTCCCCACCGGGAGGGTGCCACAATACCAGCACCTCGACTGTGATCAATAAATTTTTTAGTCATCATCATCATCATCATCGTATGGTGATCGAAACCATTTCATTCACACCCACCGCGGTGGCTCAGTAGCTAAGACGTTGTGCTGCTGAGCACGAGGACGTGGGTTTGATTCCGGGACGCGGCGGCCGGTTTCTGATTGAGGCCAAAAGCAAAAACACCCGTGTGTTCGAGATTTCGGTGCACGTTAAAGATTCCCAGAAGGTCAAAATTAATCCGGAGCCATCCACTACGGCGCGCTCCATCGCCTGAGGCGTCGGAGCGTTGAACCCCACAATCAATCACCACAATTTCATGACGTACACACAAAACGTTATGGAGAAAAATTGGGAAAAAGTTGGCTAAAAGCAATTTGACTGGTCCTAAAATCCATGGATTCTTTGATAGTTAATCGGACTATACCAGCAGCAGGGTAGTGGACAAACGCAAGGGTCTAAACCGTGTGAAAAATACCGGGCCCATTTCATTCTATGAAGACTCAAGAACCAGCGATGCTGTAGCACACTACACAGTGTTAGTCAAGGTTACAAGTATTTATTTTCACCGTTCGGTAATGGTAGTGTCGATATCTTTATGATTACTGTCCTATACACGGATTGCTCATGGTTACATCCTTAGACAGCTTCTTGTCCAAGCTTAGATGTATCTCTACATGACCGCTCTTGAACCCGCCGCGGTGGCTCAGTGGCTAAGGCGTTGCGCTGCTGAGCACGAGGTCGCGGGTTCGATTCCCGGCCGCGGCGGCCGCTTTTCTGATGGAGGCGAAAAGCAAAAACGCCCGTGTGTTCGAGATTTCGGCGCACGATAAAGATCCCCAGGTGGTCAAAATTAATCCGGAGCCCTCCACTAGGGCGCGCCTCATCGCCTGCGTTGCGTCGGGGCGTTAAACCCCAGAATCAATCAATCAATCAATGACCGCTCTTGAGTAGTTGAGTGACCGGGGTTGGTGCGGCACTTCAAACCAAACTCTTCTTGCACCAACTGAGGGAACCATTTCTTGTTTGGTTTTGAAATGCCCAAACTGAAAACTGGAATGGTGTTCGCGCTGGGAGTGTCATCGCGTCGAACCCTTGCAAAATGCGGGATAAAGAAATTATTCGTATGTCATTTAGGTGTATATATTGCCGCGAACAATACATAGGGTTCATTCATTTCGGTTTGTTTCTGCCGATCGGCTGCGCCGGGCTGTGTTATCTGTGTTATCCGTGTGCCAAGTGAAGCACGTGTTCCATTCTTTATGCCGCACGTGTTATCTGCTTTGATAGGGAGAGTGTTTTGAACTAACGGCACCTGCCTAGAATAATCTTCTTCAATCTACAGTGTTCTGAATGCAATTCGACGGTTCGAGAAACACTCGCGCCGAGAGATAAATGTCCGCAGAGTAGACGCCACGGTATTCGATTCCCGACGCGAGTCTGCGCACGTCACTTTGTTGACTGCTGTTTTTCCGCATGTGTATTTTAACACAAAAGTGTTTTATGCCGGGGTCCTCCAATATCTAACTGTCGTTATATCCGTCACGGAAATGACATCGCCAGAAAACTTCCATTGACGCCGCTGCGCCGGGATTCGATCCACAAACTCTTCCGTCGTGACGTGAGGTACGAAACGCGCTCCCGACTACGCTATGAGCAGGTGCGTGAATAGGGCAACAAACGGGCCTTATCTAGGAGAGGCGCCGAGGCGCCGCCAGTCGGCGTCTCGATGCCAGCGTCTACGTGTACGGGGGACGCGCAGCGTAAGCTTCGAAGAAGCCGACTTGCTGATTTCGCGCTCCGTGTCGTGATGTGACGCGGTCCGCTGCAGCGGGTGTTCACCAAACGATTCGCTGATAACTCGTTTAGTTTCGTTCGCAGGGGCGGTTTGCGAGCGCCTGTGGTTTCAGTCGGATTTCCGCCATGCTCCGGTGCGTGCAATCCAGTGTCTGACGTTGATGCGTCTAACGGTGCCATACCGACGAAATATAAATAGCGACGTGCAAGTTCATATCGATGCACAATAAACATTCAACTGCTCCTGTGATGGCACCTTTCACTTTCGTGTTTTACCGGTTCCTATGGAAGAGGGAAAAACCACATTTTTTTTAAGTTAAGAAAGTACAAGTTCGCTCTAATAAACCTGTTTTTTCTTTCAGCCAACGGCCTCATCTTTGTCTTCGTGACAATATGCACAGCAAACATCACAATTCCGTCTTCCTTTTTTATGGCTAAGACGTAGTCGGTGCCATTGTCCTTCGTTAGTGTAAAGTGTATGGTTTGGTGCGACAGTACAAACTCGCCTAAGGACGAGGGTTTCATTACCGCCCTTGGTGGCCTCTTTTCTAATAGAGGTCAAAAACAAAAAACTTCCATGTGTGCGAGATTTTGGCGTGCGTTAAAGATCCTGATGTGGTCAAAATTAATCCGGTACCCTTCATTACGCCACGCTTCATCGCATGTGCACCGTCAGCGCGTTAAAACCTTATAGTCAATAAATAAATAAATCAGTCCACACTCACTGCAGCCCAAACTATTCCAACGTACAGGAGCCACTTCGTAACTAGTTTAGCGACTGATATCGACATCACAACTACAGCGAGATGATTTGCGAAAGTTAAGCCACGTACACGGATGTCATCGCCAATGTTGTCACGTCTTTGTTGCTATGAAACAAGTTTGGGTCGGGGGCCAGCTGGTCCTGTGTGCGAAGCAGGACTAAAACGCGTAAAAAATGCCCATATAAACGCCACCAAAAAGACCATATAGGAGAGAAAGCGCTGCAACCCGAAATTTGAGTAACTGGAGATGATTAGGCAAATGAGGCTGAGGGTCTGCAGCCCTCTTATTTGCAGGCATGAACTCTGGCTCGCAAGCAAATACGAACTATAGGTCAGGTCAAGCAACTTTTGGAGGCAAGTAGTCCATCTACATGTGCAGGCGTGAGAAATAAGGGCTGCAAAGGGGGAACTGAAACGAATCGATGGTGATATCTAATGTAGTTGCGATGTAGCCTTATCTTCCCTCCCTGTCATTTCCGCAAATTGTCCATGACCGGCATCAATCAATTACCCGGACGGGTAATTGCATTTCAAATGGTTTGAGTGTTTCCTGTGATTATGTTTACCTGTTTATAGTTTGCTTTTGTTTTAGCGGGGAGATTTTGAGAAAGTTGGTGGGCAGTGCAAGTGTTTTATACTGGTGCACAAAATACTTCCGCAGTTATTAACGCACATCAATGCGTTACCATCGCCTTGTCGGGACAGGGCACGACCTTCTCCGCATCTAGCTGAAAGAAAAGGAAAGACAGGCGTGACAACACTGGCTTTCATTCCGAAGTATGCCAGCAGCGGTCTCGAACCCGGTAGCTATACTTTGTTCCATTACACCATCACCTGATCCGAGGCCACTCATTCTGCTTCTTGCTGTCTTTTGAGTTACGACCTCGAATCAGAATCGGGGATCGAAGGAGCAAGGCTGCATCCGGGAAAGCTATAGAATGACACGTCCAGCGGGCAGCAGCACTCAAATCGAGCCGTCAGCCGCCGTCGTTTCTCTTTCATGTAACTCACGCGGCTGTTCCTGCCGCGCCCTCAGTGCCGCAACGCATCCATCCTTCTCATTTCTCCCGTCGGCCGCGAAATTGTGGTCGTCCCTTTCGTCGCCTGTTTATCGGCGCCCCGCATACGCGCAACCAATACGCGCTCTCTTGTGTCACCCCTCTTTCGTTCTGTCCCCTATATTTTCCCGTCCGGTTGCCACGATTTTATCTTTGCTGTTTTGCAGTTTCGGATAGCGGGCTCCGCTCGCCGCTCGCAAAGAGTGATGGCCGCTTCGTTGACGGGCTGCGTCACGGTGTTCCGGATCGACGCGTTTCGTTCGCCGCGAGGGGGCGCGCTTCTATTAGGGGCTTCCGGATTGACGCGTACGTCGCCACCTCGTCACTGAGTGCTCGGCGTTATACCCGCTCTTGCCGCCCTGTGATCCCTGCCTCGGCTGAGCCTCATGCCGAGAAGAAAATGCATGAAAGATGCATGAGCAGCGCAACAGCCATGGCCATCTAGACAGCTTAGCTCCTTTGCAAAAGCAGGCCTTTCACATAGGGCGGCTGACAAATGTTGCCGCGAGCGCGGTGACAGAAGACTCAGTTCCTGTCACGCACTCTATACTCTGCATCACACACTACCTGCGCGGACAATATAGCCGCATCTTGGACTTCTTTTCTTCTACTGAAGCTCCTGGCGTTTCCGTACTCACTTCGCAAATTTAAAAGCAACTCTTCGTCACGTCAGAACACTACCCAAGAACGGGCATCTGTTGCTACGAAGAAAGGTATGGTACAAGCGGCTCTCGACGTTTCTGAGAAGCGTGTGTCTCATTAAACAAAAAAACTCCGTCTATCTGTCACTCTTTCGTTCTCTCTTCCCGTTTTCTTCTGTCCCGTTTACCCAAAACCCGGGAGAGGTTGGTCCATTCCCGAGCCGCCTACATGAAAGGCTCCGATGTTCTTCAGTCTGCGCACGGATAAGCTGTTTGCTTTGTCTCTGGGAGCCTTTCACTCAGCGGCGCTCCAGGCTTTTCTTCGAGCGCTGTCTTACGAGGCTTCTTTGGCCAGCGTCGGGTCGCGGAGCGTCTTCATCATTGACTTTTCCATGAAAGGCCTCGCTACTTAAATGGCCCACGCTATCTTTAAATAGCCTTGACGCAATTGAACAGCCCTCATTACTTATGTTAGACTCGAAATTGCGTTACCCTGCGTGGGACCGGCGGGCTCATTCAGGGAGCCTAACAAGAAGTTGAGAAAAAAATCTAGAATTTTTCGGCGTCATCGTAACGAAGGCTCCCAGTAAAGAGAAATGCATTTCGTGTTGCTTCTCGGTCGTTACCTGCAGGAATAAAGCCACAACAACACCGCATTCCGCGACGAATTCAATAATTGATTTGATTGATTCAGTGTGGGGTTTAACGAGCCAACGCTACACAGGCGATGAGGCGCGCTTTAGTGGAGGGCTCCGGATTAATTTTGACCACCTGAGGATCATTAACATGCGCGGAAATCTCGAACACACGGGCGTTTTCGTTTTTCGCATTCATCACAAAAGTGGCCGCCGCGGCCAAGTGTTTAACCCGCTCAGTAGCAGAACGCCTTAGCCACTGAGTCACCGCGGCGGGACGACGGGTTCAAAACCTCGAAAGCGATTGCCATTGTGTCTGTTAGCCCGGAATTTATCCACTAAAAAGATTACAAATGACCTGTGCCGCTTGAACACATTGATAGAATATGCGTTCGGACGAACGGACGGACAGACACTTGGATGGATGGATGGATGGATGGATGGATGGATGGATGGATGGATGGATGGATGGATGGATGATGATGATGATTGATTGATTGATGATGATTGATTGATTGATGATTGATTGATGATGATTGATTGATTGATGATGATGATGATGATGATGATTGATGGATTGATGATGATGGATGGATTGATTGATGATTGATGGATGATGGATTGATGATTGTTTGGGATTGATGTGATGATGATGATTGATGGATGATGATGGATTGGATGATTGATGATGATGGATGATGGATGGATGGATGGATGGATGGATTGATTGATTGATGGATTGATTGTGATGATTGATTGGATTGATTGATTGATTGGATTGATTGTTTGATTGATGATGATTGATTGATTGATGATTGATTGATTGATTGATTGATTGATTGATTGATTGATTGATGTGATGATGGATGGATGGATGGATGGATGATGGATGATGATTGGATGGATGGATGATGATGGATGGATGGATGATGATGTGATTGATGATGATTGATTGATTGATGGATTGGATTGATTGATTGATTGATGATGATTGTGATTGATGATTGATTGATTGATGATTGATTGATTGATGATTGATTGATTGATTGATTGATTGATTGTTTGATTGATTGATTGATTGATTGATTGATTGATTGATTGATGATTGATTGATTGATGTGATTGATTGATTGATTGATTGATTGATTGATTGATTGATTGATTGATTGATTGATTGATTGATTGATTGATTGATTGATTGATTGATTGATTGATGATGATTGTTTGATTGATTGATTGATTGATTTGATTGATTGATTGATTGATTGATTGATTGATTGATTGATTGATTGATTGATTGATGATGATTGATTGATTGATTGATTGATTGATTGATTGATTGATTGATTGATTGTTTGGATTGTGATTGATGATGACTGATGTTGACTGAAATGAAATTATTGGATGTACTGGATTTGTATTGGTTTGGGTTAGATTAACATGCATTGATTGAATTGCAGGCATCGGATTGGTGGGATTGAATCGATTGAATCGATTGTATTGTATGAATTGATTCGACTGACTTTGATTGATTTGGTTGAAATAATTGACTTCAATTGAGACCGATTGAATTGGATGGGCTGGCATGGATGGGATTGACATGATTTGGGTGAAGTGGATTGATTGCATTGAGATGGAATTTTATGTATTTAATTTCGATGGATGATCGGGATAGACTGTAGTAGTATGTACAGACGGACGGAGATGAGTAAGCAGGCCTCACTCCTGGCAGGCACTCAGGACCTTGATGAGATATACCACTATTTCCCGCTATTCCTGTTTCTGGGTGGCTGGCGGAACAGGCAGCCACTTTCGCATGCAACTGTTTGGGCAATACCAAAGAAAGTTGTCCGGGTTGAAAGCAGAACGGCGATCAGAACAGAATGGCGGAGGGTGGTTGGGTGTGCTGTGGAAAAATTGTAGTCGAGTGGGCGGGTTTAGCATGCGCATTCCACACTTCAGTGCAAATAATAATTTTAATGTCCGGAATTCTCTTCTCGTGGGATGTTATATTTACCAAACGCTTCGTGTTTTCCACGGAGCGTGGGTAGCTTGTTTCTATGTCGGCTGAACCCAACATAAAAATATGCTGAATGTTTTAAAACTATGGTAACAAGTTAAGGCAAAACATGAACAGCAGCCATTTTGTTAGCCCAGCTCCTGACCTACCAGATATTACAAATTTCTCTGAAGGGAGAGCAATGTGCCGTAATCCCCCGGTGACCTGATATCCCAGGAACAAAAATGTATTCAGCACCAACCACCAACATTCAGCAAATACACGCAGGCAAGTTTCACGTTATTTGTCGTGCTTGATGCCAGCAGCATCGGCACTCTTCCCAGCATGACCAAAGGAGCTAAAGGTAAGTACAGAGAGTAAAAGGAAGCGTTTACATCAATCACCTTTTTTAGCCGGACCACGATGATGCAACGTCGCCGAAGCCCCCTTCCAAAGAGTGGCAAAAACGACATTTTGACCGGTGTCTCTCATGGCTAAAGACGCGCAAATTACCTGTCGCCCCTTTATTTTTGCACCAGGTGGTGCGGGGAGGCGGGGCGTGCAGCCAGGCTTCAGGCAGTCACGGGCGACATGCCCGTCGTGCTGGTGGGAGATTTCAAAGTGGACGTCTGGTGACTAAATGCGACCTGACTGCCGTCCTCCGCCATCGAGCGGTTTGGCTTTCTGTGTTAGGCACTAAGATGCCTACGACACGGGAGGGAAACGACCACCCACTGTTTGTCTCCTGAAATAAATCTCTCGCCCTGACAAGTTTCATTCAGCTCCTTGGCTAGGAAGTATGGTCAATCGCAAATTGCGAACAAAAGTGTTTTGTTTACTGCGCAACTTGGACTGCGCTGAGCTTCGCTGGTCATCCTTCACAGAACAGACGGGCACGGACTTTGTTCTATTTTTGCGCAGTTTGCAACGCAGTAGTTATCTTCGACATGTCTTTTGTCTTGAAGCAGACTATAAGCCTAACTGCTAGGACACATTAGTGCCGCCAAATACCACCGTCATAAGAGTAAATCAGGCCAAGGTAGCGATGGTATTTGACGAGTCTACTCCGATATCTGCTTCTCGGGGAAGAACACAGATGGCGCCACCAGCTCTGTGGTACCATTTTTCTTGTCACGAAGGGGAAATATAGCGTCTGCTGTCGATAGTAGAATACGGGTACTTATACGAGGGCTCACAATCGGAAGTATACTACCGATAGTTTGCCGTTCATTGATCACTGACAATTATTATTCTAGAAACAGATTTGGGGTCACAGCATTTAGGGTGTTCGGGGGTACAGTGTATCACGTAAGCAGAAAATTCACGCCTCCTGTTACACGCGTTTTCAGTAAAGGGGGCATTCCCTTACAATGACTCTTACTGCTGTAAAGCGAGCTTTGCAGTAGCACAACTAACCGGTTGGGCGAAGGAATGTCCCACGACATGTGGCGTCAACGCAGTCGTTAAAACAGGGCAGTATTTCAGTTTACACCACGGAGAAGAAGGGATCGGTTCACTGCCGATTCCGTGCATCCGGTGGCGCTACTTAAAATTTACTAGCAATACGAACAAATTAAAGCCGTTCCACTCGATGTGAAAGCTGTCGGAAGTGCAGAGCGGTGATTCGCCATAATGGGCTGTAGCGCCGTTATCCGCTTACTGCTACCACCCCATGAAATTCAAAATTCCCGCCTTCGCAGTGCTCGCGCGCCGCCTGCCTGAAACTGCGCCTGGGGGAGTTCTGTTCTCTTTGTGCTTTTCTCCCCGCACGTGCCGGCGTTGCACTGCCACATTTTGCGTTTACTATCGTAAAAAAACCAAACGGGCGTCCTTAACTAAAGGAACGCGGGCGCTGCCGGTTAATTACGTTTATTTTCCCTCAAATGTACCTATAGTTTTCTTTGCGCTAAACAACGGGAAGATGTATGACAAGCGCAAGCGTTTCACGAGTTTCGAACGCTTATGACTATGTAAACCGCTTGGCTTTCGAAGCCCCTGGGGTACGCCGCGAAGAACAGCGTTACTTAGATTGGATTTAATTGGATTGACTCCACTGGCCGAGGTTAAGGAGTTTCGCGTAGCTCCTGGAGAGCCGTGCTGCTGCGAGAATTGAATTGGATTGGATTGAATTGGATTGGATTGGATTGTTTTTGGATATGGATCCTTAGCTCACGCTGCGTATATCCTGGTAAAGCCGCTTGGCTTTCCGAGCCTCTGGGTTACGCCGTGCCGAAGGTACCGTGACAGGCTACACCGTAACGCCGTGGCGATATGCTTGGTTCCAGCGAGCGAGCTAGGACGACAAGGCCAGCGCCTAAAAAGCTCTGCACTAAACAGTCGTTTGTGTCTTTATACTTATGATGTGGTAATGAATAAAACGCCTACACCACGCCGGAGTTGCCATGACGAAAAACCGGCCTTCTCTAGGTGGCATAGGAAATAGCGGAAGATATACAGCTACGTATGCAAGGGTTGTTCGTGGGACTGTAGTTTCCAGTCAAAACCTTTTGTTGGCCTGAAAATTATTTGCACAGGTTGTCATGCAGGCATCAGCCGTAGAGCTTCTATCATTTCGTTAACACGAAATGCTCGCTTGTTAAGTTCATTCGAATTAGGTTTTACTGCCCACCTTCAGAACACAAACGCATGTAACACTGCGATGTTGATAGTCACTATAAATGTAGCGGAAACGCCAACATGTCGTGACGTATGGGCGGAGAACACCAAAGAATCGTGCCATCGGATTGCTGGCTCCTGTGAGACATTTCTTCGATGTTCTAAGACGTTGCCTAGTGATGACACATGCGCTACATACATTGACAAAAGACGTGTACCCTCTTTGATGAGGCTTCTGAAGCTCGACTACTACTTCAACTAAAAACTACAAAAAAAAAACGAAACAAGTAACTCACCCTCTCGCTCCTTCATTTCGTGTCTTTATCGCGCAGGTGCGAGAGGGACCGTTGCATGGGTTTTTGAAACGGAAGATGGCTTATATACGCGAACAAGAAAATGAGGAAGTCAGTGGGGGAACATCGAAAACTGCGCAGAGAAAGATTGCCGCTTGTCCTCTCAAGTCGATTGATTCCTTCCTCTTCCTTCAAGACGTTCTCCTTTTCTTCGAGTACGCCTTTGCTCGTGCACGCTTCACTTATTTTTCCCAATCTCACGAACAGTAAAGGTACAGAAGCAGGAACGAAGACAGCGAGCAAGCTGAGAGGGTCATCGGGAAATAAGTAGACGCGGGGATTGTGGGCGGCACAGGTTTCACTCCCGTGGAACGCGTTATTCGACTCGGCAGTTGGTATTACCTCTTCAGACCAACTAAGCCAGCTACGAAAGTTGACGCTGTGTACACAAATGGTTGCCCTTAAGCGCGCTCATCCCCATATATTTATTTACATTCGCTCCGACGCTCTTCCTCCAGCAGCTGCGTATATACGTCCCGCTGGAGCGTCTCTTTCCCCCTTTGCTTCTAAGCCCTGCGGGAAAAACTGACGAGGGAGACTGGGAAGGCAAGCAGCGTCGGTCGGTCTGCGGGGTTCCCGGAGTGGCCGGTCGCAGGCCTCGTAATGGGTGACCAAGCGTACGTATCGACGTTCCCCGAGCCGTATATAGGCGCGCAAGCGCGAATATAACGCGCTTTCGGAATGCGTGGATCGTTCCCCGCACTTCTCCTCCTCTCTTTTATATTTCTTTTCGCCTTCCTTTTAGGCAATGTCGGAATGTCCGCGGAATGTCTGCGAAGAGTGCGATGACGACAGTGGCAACGATGAAGACGTGCGTTTCATGGCGAGACGCATCGGCACGCAAGTCCGCGCAGGAAAGAGTGACACCCACCACGTCGAAAGCACGCGGCTCTTTCGTTTGTTTGTTTGTTTTTCTTCATCCAGATTTCACCCGTTCGTGCTTTTCACACGCGATCGGAGGCAGAGCCACACCCTTCCCTCTCCCGTAGAAGCAGCCTGCAAGCCTGCTTGAGGGGCCGAGTAAATAAAGCATGGTCGCGTTCCGGAGAGAGCAAATACAGCGTTCCGGAGAGAGCCAATTTCCTGCGCACCGTTCTTTCATTCGTGGACGGAACGCAGTGTAGCGCGCTTTCTCGCGTACACCCATATGGCGTGTTTATGCCTCCGAAAGAAGAACAGGATAGAAGACGATGACAACTCCTGCTGCAGGAGTTCGCGGGGAATCTCGTTCGGAGTGCCCTCGCGCGCGTGGCAATGCGACCTGACCTGATCCGACCGTCCAACAGGGCAGCACCTTGCGAAGAGGAGAGAGAGGAGGAGAAAGCGCAGAGGGCTGTCTTGATTCCCCGGAGAAGATGGCAGTGGAAGTAGCAGCGAACCGTCGGCTGCGCTGCTTAATAACGGGGCCGAAGAGAGCCCTTCGCCACCTGTGCGATGCTTGGTGCGCCGTATTAATCGTCGCGTCTCCGTATATAGGCCAACCCTCCTGTTGCTCGGCGCTTCGACTCCGCCGGCCCGTTCCTCCTCCTTTGCCGAGTCCGCTTTTTGCTTCTTGAGGTCTTCTGTCTTCATATCTATAGCCTCACTGGGCTCATAGGACAAAGAATGTTGTGCGATGGAGTACTGCTTTTTGTGGGGACTGCCGTAACTGTGGAAGCTGAATTCGGATTCGTTGACAGGAAGCTGTGTAATGAATGGAAAGTTACGGCGTCATTCCCACCTTAGGATTATGAATGGCGTTCGACCATTATTACCAGATCGCCATTTATTAAAACCGTTTGGCTATTCGGACAATGTGGCTGCCGAAAAGGAGGCGAGCTGTTGAAGTATGTCGTTGTATCCAGTGATCCTTCGGTCGGTTTATAGGTATCCTGTTAAACAATAATGGAAAAATTTTTGGTGCATCTTTAGGAAGGTGTTTGCACACGTTCCCTCTCAAATGTATTCTCCCAACAATCAATAAAAGGTTTGCGCAAGCAGGAGGAGGAGAGATGTCCATGAATTTTCTCTCCCCATATTACCAAATGACAGAACACGGGCTGTAAACACGAACGGTAGCCCGTCTAGAAGGAATATACAGCTAGGTGTTCAACCAGGACACTGAGACATCAAGCTTAATGGATTTTTCGGAGTTTTCGAGCCTAATCGAGCTTCCCATACATGAAAAAGTAGGCACGCGCAATGCGACTTCGCTTATGTTAAAGTGCGCAGATTACGCGCTGACAACGCTCATTTTAAGTTGTAATTTCATGTGCTGAAACAGCCCTCTGAAATATTACGATGAAATGTTAATAATTCTGGTATAATTTAGACAATGAGGATCTCTAAGGCGTATAGACGGTCGTTTTCGTTTGTAACCCCCATCGATAACACAGCCGCTGCAGGCGAGGAAATACAAGTCACGATTTCATGCTCACTGGCGCAGCGCGCATTAAACTCAACTGACATTCAGTCGAGTCCCGTGGCTAGCGGTGTCCCGCTTCAACCAAATCACGCTCCTTTATATTCCTAGGTGTGATCGTGGCATTTGGACACCCAGTTTCATTCCCGTCAGAAAGCAACTGCTCTAAATGTCCACCAAAACCCCAAACCAAAATACGCCGACGCCTTCTCCCTTTGAGAATAGGGCAGATAGCAGCGAGTGCATTCTCATGGCAACCGTAGTTGGTAAAAAACGCCCGTTCCCGGCGTCCACAAAAAGGCGCTAATGCACACAACACAGTGCTATTGCTTTTAGTTTGTGGAGCTCGCATAAATCTCGGAGCAGAGGAAACTGCCTCTCCAGAGCACTCTCATCGAGTTAGCGCCCAACTTTGTGTGCCCCTCAAGCAGCCGCTTTCCACACTCAAAGCGTTAAAAAAATAGGACTTTCCTCATCTCTAAGACAAGAAATTCTAAAAGAAGGGGGAAAATGCACAGCGTAAAATATCCCCTCATTGTGTTATCGTCTCTACCGCGTCCCTAACTTTGAAAGCCTGCCTCGGGTTGGTCCGCACCTATATCCAATGCAATTTCGCCAGTGCGGTCTCTGGCCCTCTTTCTTGGCCTCTTTCTTAGAGCGACGCGTATTTGGCAGTCGACTTGGTTGGTCGCCGCCGTCGGAAATTTCAGCGCGCACCCGAGTTGCGTAACAACCGAAGGCGGGTATTAAAGTAGGGCTGTTCAGAGGAGGCGCGTTGGAACAGAACAAAAAGAGGGCGACGTTCGGTGAATGCCGTCATTTTTCAGGATGAAGTTTTTGGAGAGGGAGGAGGATCTGGTGAAAAGAAAGAAGAAGCGGCAAGGCTGCCCTTTTGAAGGAGTGCGTCGCTCCCCGGGTGCATCCGGGGTCAATCATCATCATGAAGCCGTCGTCATCATGCAGCGAGATTGTCATTGTCTTTATCGTCCTCGCCGTGGACATCATCATAAGCATCACCACCACGAACCTCGTCTTCAGTTCAGTTGAAAATCATTGGGATGTTGCTGCTGTTGATGCCGATGCTGACGAAGATTTTGGTGATGACTACCCACTGCGGGTTGTTACTCGTCTCCGCGGCCGTTCCTTATCCCTCTAAGAAAGACGGCTGGACTTAAAACGTTTCCAATAGAGGATATAGCAACAACCAACAAACAAAAAAGTTTTGCAAAATCTTAATCCTTTGGCACCTATTCATCAGAGCCGTTAGTAAACATTCAGCAGAAATTCAGAGAATTATCTACTAACGCGTAGCATTCATATGCCGCTTGTCTTGAGGGTGAAGCTTTAGTGAATTGTTTTTATTTTTCTAAATCATGTCCGACCAATTATCTCCATTTGCGCTATTATAACGATTCGCGAAGTGGAACATTCGCTACATCTGGGTTTCTATGGAAATGCAGGGTGTTATACGGTTTACTATTCTCTGTAATTGCTTAATATTTTGTTTACTATTTATTTTTTCGAATTTTTGGTCTACCAGTTATCTCCATTTACACTGTTATAATGATTACAAATAGAATTTTGGGAAAAGCTGCATTATTCTGGAAATTCAGTGCATTCCACAGTTCGCCATTTTTCGTAGTTTTTATTAGATTTCTGTTAATTTTCCAGAATTTCACATTTTTTTCTACCAATTATCTCATTTACGCTAATATAACAATTTTAGGTGGAACTTCGGCAAACTCTGCTTTCCTGTGGAAACGCAGGTCGTCATACGGTTTGCCATTTTCCGCATTTTTCTTCATTTTCGTTATTTCTAATTTTTCAATGTTTTGTACCACCAATTATTTGCAGTTACGCTCCTGAGACAATTACGCGGTGAAACTTTCGCGAAATCTGCATTATTGCCGAAATGTCATGCGTTATACCTTTTGCCACTTGCAGTAGTTATTTTTTTTATTTTTGTTTTTCGAAATTTCCCCCAGCCAATTATCTCAATTTACGTTATTATAACGGTTACATTTGGAACTTTGGCAAAACCTGCATTATTGTGTATATGCAGGGCGTTACACCGTCCGCCAGTTCCCGTAATTATTTTATAGTTTTCTTTTTTTTCAGTTTTTGAAAATTTCTTTTAAACAATCATCTCGATTTACGTTATTACAACGATTACAGGTGGAACTTTCGCGAAATCGGCAATATTGTGAAATGCAGGTCATTACACGTTTCGCCATTTTCCGGAATATTTTTGTATTTTGTATTTTTAGTTTTTCAAAATTTCGTCGGAACAATTATCTTGATTTACGTTATTATATAACGATTACAGGTGGAACTTTGACGAATTTACATTATTGTGGAAATGAAGAATATTCGCCATTTTCCGAAATATTTTTGTATTTTTTATTTTTTAGTTTTTCGAAATTTCGTCAGACAAATCATCTCCATTTACGTTATTATAACGATCACAGGGGGAACTTTCGCGAAATCTGCGTTATTGTGGAAATGCAGGACATTACACGTTTCGCTATTTTCCGGAATATTTTTGTAGTTTTTATTTTTCAGTTTTTTTTTTCAAAATTTGGTGCGACCAGTTATCTCCATTTACGCTATTATAGCGATTACGGGTGTAACTTCCTCGATATCTGCATATTCCTGGAAATGCAGGGCGCACAGAGTCCTGGATGTTGGGGTACTCGGCAAAGAATGCTAAGCATTAAAATGATTACGACAAAACGCTGCTGCTTGAAAACGAGTGGTACAACCTGCGTCAGCAACATAGCGTGTGCTGGGTCGAGTTGCGTCAACAGTCTTCTTTCGTGAATTTAATAGGTAGGAGTTGCTCGGAACATGGCGAGGGGAAGGGAGGGGGGGGGGGGGGGCAAAGGGAGTTGCAGCTATAATCGCCTTCGTGTTCGCCTTCGCGGAGCACTGAGAGCCGCATTGACTGGCGACTACACTACAGCGGGAGGTAAATCGAGCGGAATAAAAGTGGCGAGGGGTGACTTCGTGGCTGAAGTACGCACGAACAGGTTTTTCGCGAAAGCCAGCCTGTACATCACAGTCATAGATAAAGTACCGGAGAGGCAGGCGTAAGGCGAACAGCCACGTGGCAAAATCCGACATGGGGCAATAAGTGACTCCGAGCACCGTTTTAAAATTGTCGTTGGAGCGCACAGCTGATGGAATAACCGCGCAAGAGCTGAATTGACCAGTTTCACCTAACCGTCGCGTAAATTCCGTGGGTACACTTACACGCAGAAACTTGCGGTTGGGAGTCCACAATAGCTGAGATGAACGATTCAAAGCCCACCATTTGAGCCAACTCTTACGCCTTAGCTCTACCGCTAACGGTAGAGCCATTCGCCCGCCGTGGTGGCTCAGTGGCTAAGGCGTTGCGCTGCTGAGCACGAGGTCGCGGGTTCGATTCCCGGCCGCAGCGGCCGCTTTTCTGATGGAGGCGAAAAGCAAAAACACCCGTGTGTACGAGATTTCAGCGCACGATAAAGATCCCCAGGTGGTCAAAATTAATCCGGAGCCCTCCACTACGGCGCGCCTCATCGCCTGCGTTGCGTCGGCGCGTTAAACCCCACAATCAATCAACGGTAGAATCATTCTGTCTCAACTGCCCCACTGCCACGCAACATGCATCCGACAGACACATCACGAGGCTCACAGCGAATCCCGAGCGAAAGTGATTCTTAATCTACACGGTGGAAACTCTGCCACAGTATATACAGACGCCGCTTCCTATCCCGGGGGAAGACCTTTCACGGCTGTGGTTTCTAGCATAGAGTTTCATACAATGAAACTCTATGGTTTTGACTACCGAAAACTTCATTACATGCGCATCAATTCCCACCGTCCACTCTCTGCAGGCGGAGGAAGCGACCTTCTCCCTAGCCATTGCACAAACCTCTGTAGAAATAATCAACAGAGAAAGCTGTAGAACGAGCTGTAGCTTCAGCGGTTGCACATTACGACCTGCCAGAAGAATTCTTCTCCAGCATCCTCCACGGCATCCCGTAAGGCTTATTTGGGCTCGAGCCCACTCCGCCATGTCTGGCAACAAAGATGCCTACCAGTGTGTCGGAGAGTTGACCCACCGCGCAAGCCAGGACTTCGGCGAGCAGTGGCAGGTCAGCCCCCTCTTGCCGTTCCCCGAAATCACCCAGCATTACCGCCTGGAGCGAATACTATATCCCCATGCTCACAAAAGCCTCGACTACAGACTACCCTCTACTACCTGATTAAAAAGGTTGAAAGTGTCCAACGAAAGGCAATAAGGTTCATCTACAATAAACATAGGCGGACTGACTCTCCCACTAACCTTTTGGCTGTTTCAGGAATAAAAATATTACACCATCTACCCGAGGGGAACCATGGGGTGATGCGAAGCGAGTACTGCTGCTCGCTCAGGTACTGCTGCTCGACGTTGTCGTTTCGAAGCGGCTTCTCGTTGTCGTAGTTCAGGGTCTGCCGCTCGCTCTAGACGTTTACGCTCAGCGTCGCGTGCCCTTCGCTTCGCAAATTTGTCTTGATTGGAAGTAACGTTGGTGTGTGCGTTTGTGCTGATGCTAGTATGAGGTTGTGTCAGCCCACTCGCAGACGGGGATGTTGCTTCCATCACACTGCATCTGAAATCAACGGAGTCAAGCGGTGTCAACTGACGTCCACCGAAGCAAGCGCTGCACTGACGCGCGCAGCGCGCTACCGCTGCTTATATTCACACTTGAAGAAGAGGAGTCTAGAGGAGGACAGATGCGCAAGCGCCGAGCATGCGCGGTGGGAGTAGAAGCGAACGCACGCGAAGCGCACGTAGCTGGTAGAAAGAGAGAGAGAGAGAGACAGAGCGGAGAGAGTAACGCGCAGCTGTTGGAGAGAGGGAAGGAGGAGAGTTGCGCATGCGCAGTGTGAGTGCGGACACCGACGACGCCGACGCCGACGCGGGACAGGCCACCGCAATAAGATGCTCCGCATCTAAAACTCTCACAGTCAGAGCGAGGCCTGCTCTCCCAAAGTTTTGTTCCAAGTAATTCAGAAGAGTTACCAGAACAGTCACAGAAGTTACAACAGGTACAGTTACGCATAAATACATATCTCTGTCTCAGACCCGCCCTACACGTCACAAACACGACCGCACCACAGATGAATATTCCTATAGAGCGTATTCACATACATACAGGCAACCATGCGTGCGCCGCCATATCTGTGGCCAAGCGTCTGTTGCTAGGCGACGTTGTGCGCACGGCCCGCAGATCAGGCCCTCCTCTTCTCCTCCGTCCCTTCATGGCGGCCAGTCAGGTCGCGGTCCGCGATATGAGCTTGTGTTTTCGTGCAAGGCGTGTGCGAGTGGCTTGATAGTCTGTTGCACCGCGATAGCGTTGGTTACGCGAAAATTCATGGTTCCGCTCATGAGTGTGACAACCTTATCTGCAATTCAACCCCAGCCTCTGCGCACACCTACGAGCGAGTGCGAGTCGGTCGGGGCGCAAAGGTTGCATCGTTAGCGCATTGGTCGTTTGTCAGCATGAACTGCATCATTTCCAAACTGATGCCCACTGAACGCAAAGTAATAACTCGACGCTAAGTACTGTTGAGTACAGTGCGATCTACCTATCGCCAGACGCGTATCAAGTCGCCGCCGCAGATCAGCTGATGGCCAGCCGCCGCGCTCTAATGTCACAGGTGAGTTGTTTTGCTGAGTGTGAAACATTTAGCGCACGAGAAACCCAGTGCCAATGTGTCGCCCGTGCCATCGTGAGGGAAGCCGTTTTTAGGGCTGCTTTTTTGATAACGCGAACATAAGCAGCAACGTGTTTTCTTTTTGTTTTTTCTCGTGCGGTGATTGGATCGCATGCAGCGATCAATTTACTTCTGTCAATCTCGGCGCAGGGCATGAAGCCCTGTGTTTCGATTGTCCTTGGGTGGAGTGAGGAAACCGGCGAGCATCAGTTAAAGGTCAAAACCTCGGGTACTTCTATCCTGCGCACTTTT
>CM023449.1:6149487-6238423 GCA_013339765.2 Haemaphysalis longicornis | reverse complement strand
CAGCCAGGCTTCAGTGAGTCACGGGCAACATGCCTGTTGTGCTGGCGGGAGATTTCAAAGTGGACGTCTGATGACTAAATGCGACCTGTCTGCTGTCCTCCGTTATCGAGCGGCTCGGCTTCCTGTGTTAGACAGGCACTAAGATGCCACAACGCGGGAGGGCAACGACTACCCACTGTTTGTCTCCTGGAATAAAACTCTCGTCCTTACAGGTTTCCTTCAGCTCATTGGCAATGAAGTATGGTCAGTCGCAAATTCAAACAAACGTGTTTTGTTTACTGCACAACTTGGACTGCGCTGTGCTTCGCTGGTCATCCTTCACAGAGCAGACGGGCACGGTCTTTTTTGTTCCATTTTTGCGCAGTTTGCAACGCAGTAGTTTATCTTCGACATGTATTTTGTCTTGAAGCAGATTATAAGCCTAACTGGTAGGACACATTGGTGCCGCTAACAACTACCGCGATAAGCGTAAATCAGGCCAGAGTGGCGATGGTATTTGACGAGTCTACTCCGATATCTGCTTCTCGGGGAAGAACACAGATGGCGCTACCAGTTCTGGGGTACCATTTTTCTTGTTGCGAAGGGGAAATGTCGCGTCTGCTGTCGATAGTACAATACGGGTACTTAAACGAGGGCTCACAATCGGAAGTTTACTACCGATATTTTGCCGTTCGTTGATCACTGGCAATTGTTAATCTAGAAACAGCTTTTGAGTCACAGCATTTAGGTTGGTCGGGGATACCGTGTATCACGTAAGCAGAAAATTCACGCCTCCTGTTACAAGCCTTTTCGGTAAAGGGGGCATTCCCTCACAATGACTCTTACTGCTGTAAAGCGAGCTTTGCAGTAGCAAAACTTACCGGTTGGGCGAATGAACGTCCCAGGACACGTGACTTCAACGCAGCCGCCAAAACAGGGCACTATTTCAGTTTCCACCGCGAAGAAGACGGGATCGGTTCACTGCCGATTCCGTGCATCCCGTGACGCTGCTTAATAATTACTAGCAGTACGAACAAAGTAAAGCCGTTCCACTCAATGTGAAAGCTTTTGGAAGTGCAGAGCAGTGCTTCGCCATAATGGGCTGTACCGCCGTTATCCGCTGACTGCTACCACCCCATGCAATTCAAATTTCCCGCCTTCGCGGTGCTCGCGCGCCCCCTGCCTGAAACTGTCCCAGGGGGAGTTCTGTTCTCTTTGTGCTTTTCTCCCCGCACGCGCCGGCGTTTCACTTCCACAAGTTCGCGTTTAATCATAAAAACAACCAAACGGGTGTCCTTAACTAAAGGAACGCGGGCGCTGCCGGTTAATTACGTATATTTTTCCTTAAATGTACCTCTAATTTTCTTTGCGCTAAACATCGGGAAGTTGTATGACAAGCGCCAGCATTTCACGAGTTTCGAACGCATATGACTATATAAACCACTTGGCTTTCGAAGCATCTCGGGTATGCCACGAACAACAGCGTTACTTGGATTGGCTACACTGGCCGAGGTTGAGCAGTTTCGCGTAGCTCCTGGATAGCCGTGCTGCGCGACTGCGAGGATTTGAATGGATTGCATTGAATTGGATTGGATTGGATGCGTTTTGGATTTGGATCGCATGATAAGCAGCAGTAAGCATGATAATCAGCTAATCCTAGACCAACAGGAAAGCTTAAAATAGCCAGCGGAACCTTAGCTCACGCTACGCATATCCTGGCAATGCCGCGTGGCTTTCCAAGCCACTGGGTTACGCCGCGGCGAAGGGACCATGACAGGCTACAACGTAACGCCGTGGCAATATGCTTGGTTCCAGCGAGCGAGCCAGTACGACAAGGCGAGCGACTAAAGTGCTCTGCACTAAACTGTCGTTTGTGTCTTTATACTTATGATGTCGTAACGGATTAAAACGCCTACACCACGCCAGAGTTGCCATGACGAAAAACCGGCCTTCTCTAGGCGGCGCAGGAAATCAGGGAGATATACAGCTACGTATGTAAGGGTGGTTCGGGGGACTGTAGTTTCCAGTCAAAACTTTTTGTTGGCCTAAAAATTATTTGCACAGGCTGTCATGCAGGCATCACCCGTAGAGCTTCTATCATTTCGTTAACACGAAATGCTCGCTTGTTAAGTTCATTCGAATTAGGTTTTACCGCCCACCTTCAGAACACAAACGCATGTAACACTGCGATGTTGATAGTCACTATAAATGTAGCGGAAGCGCCAACATGTCGTGACGTATGGGCGGAGAACACCAAATAATGGTGCCATCGGATTGCTGGCTCCTGTGAGACATTTCTTCGATGTTCTAAGACGTTGCCTAGTGATGACACATGCGCTCCAGACATTGACAAAAGACGTGTACTCTCTTTGAGGCGGCGTCTGAAGCTCGACTACCACTTCAACTAAAAACTACAAAAAACAAAACGGAACAAATAACTCGCCCTCTCGCTGCTTCATTTCGTGTCTTTATCGCGCAGGTGCGAGAGGGACCGTTGCATGGGTTTTTGAAACGGAAGATGGCTTATATACGCGAACAAGAAAATGAAGAAGTCAGTGGGGGAACATCAAAAACTGCGCAGAGAAAGATTGCCGCTTGTCCTCTCAAGTCGATTGATTCCTTCCTCTTCCTTCAAGACGTTCTCCTTTTCTTCGAGTACGCCTTTGCTCGTGCACGCTTGACTTCTATTTTATCAATATCGCGAACGCTAAAGGTACAAAAGCAGGAACGAAAGCAGCGAGCAAGCTGAGAGGGTCATCGGGGAATAAGTAGACGCGGGGATTGTGGGCGGCACAGGTTTCACTCCCGTGGAACGCGTTATTCGACTCCGATGTTTGTATTACCACCTCAGACCAACTAAGCCATCTACGAAAGCTTCCGCTGTGTACACACAGGTTGCACTAAACGCGCTCATCCCCATATATTTATTTACATTCGCTCCGACGCTCTTCCTCCAGCAGCTGCGTACATACGTCCCGCTGGAGCGTCTCTTTCCCCCTTTGCTTCTAAGCCCTGCGGGAAAAACTGACGAGGGAGACTGGGAAGGCAAGCAGCGTCGGTCGGTCTACGGGTTCTCGGAGCGGCCGGTCCCAGGCCTCGTAATGGGTGACCAAGCGTACGTATCGACGTTCCCCGAGCCGTATATAGGCGTGCAAGCGCGAATATAACGCGCTTTCGGAACGCGTGGATCGTTCCCCGCACTTCTCCTCCTCTCTTTTATATTTCTTTTCCCCTTCCTTTTAGGCAATGTCGGAATGTCCGCGGAATGTCCGCGAAGAGTGCGATGACGACAATGACAACGATGAAGACGTGCATTTCATGGCGAGACGCTTCGGCACGCAAGTCCGCGCCCACCACGTCGTAAGCACGCGGCTGTTTCGTTTTTTTTTTTTTTTTTCTTCATCCAGATTTCACCCGTTCGCGCGCTTTCACACGCGCTCGGAGGCAGAGCCAAACCCTTCCCTCTCCCGTAGAAGCAACCTGCGAGCCTGCTTGAGGGGCCAAGTAAATAAAGCATGGCCGCGTTCCGGAGAGAGCAAATACAGCGTTCCGGAGAGAGCCAATTTCCTGCGCACCGTCCTTTCCTCCGTTGACGGAACGCAGTGTAGCGCGCTGCCTCGTGTACAACCATATAGCGTGTATATGCCGCGGCAAGAAGAGGATAGATCTAGGTGACAACGCCTGCTGCAGGGGTACGCGCGGAATCTCGTTCGAAGTGCCCTCGCGCGCGCGGCAATGCGACCCGACCTGATCCGACCGTCCAACAGGGCAACACCTTGCGAGAGAGAGAGAGGAGGTATAACGGATGAGGAGAAGGAGTCGACAGAGAGAGAGAGAGAGAGAGAGAGAGAGAGAGAGAGAGAGAGACTGTCTTGATTCCCCGGAGAAGATGGCAGTGGAAGTAGCAGCGAACCGTCGGCTGCGCTGCTTAATAACGGAGGCCGAAGAGAGCCCTTCGCCACTTGTGCGATGCTTGGTGCGCCGTATTAATCGTCGCGTCTCCGTATATAGGCCAACCCTCCTGTTGCTCGGCGCTTCGACTCCGCCGGCCCGTTCCTCCTTCTTTTCGAGTCCGCTTTTTGCTTCTTGAGGTCTTGAGTCTTCATACCTAGCCTCGCTGGGCTCATAGGACAAAAAATGTGTGCGGTGGAGTATTGCTTTTTGTGGTGACTGCCGTAACTGGGGAAGCTTAATTCGGATTCGTTGACAGGAAGCTGGTAACGAATAGAAAGTTACGGCGCCAATCCCACCCCAGGATTATGAATGGCGTACGGCCATTACTACCAGATCACCATTTATTAAAACCGTTTGGCTGTTCGGACAATGCTGCTGCAGAAAAGGAGGGGAGCTGTTGAAGTAGGTCGATTGTATCCAGAGATCGTTCGGTTGCTTTATAGGTATCCTGTTAAAAATTAATGAAAAAATTTTTGGTGCGTCTTTAGGAAGGTGTTTGCACACGTTCCCTCTCAAATGTATTCTTCTCCCAACAATAAAAGAAGGTTTGCGCAAGGTGGAGGAGGAGAGATGTCCATGATTTTTCTCTCTCCATATTACCAGATGACAGAACACGGGCTGTAAACACGAACGGTAGCCTGTCTAGAAGGAATATACAACTAGGTGCTCAACCAGTACACTGAGACATGAAGCTAAGTGGAGTTTTGGGAGTTTTCCACCTTAATGGAGATTCCCGTACATGAAAAAGCAGGCACGCGCAATGCAACTTCGCTTATGTTTAAGTGCACAGATTACGCGCTGAGAACTCATTTCAAGTTGTAATTTCATGTGCTGAAACAGCTCTCTGAAATATTGCGAAGAAATGTGAATAATTCTGGTATAATGTAGACAACGAGGATCTCTAAGGCGTAGACACGGTCGTTTTCGTTTGTAACCCCCATCGATAAAACAGCCGCTGCAGGCGAGGAAATTGAAGGCACGATTTCATGCTCACTGGCGCAGCGCGCATTAAACTCAACTGACTTTCAGTCGAATCCTGTGGCTAGCTGTTTCCGGCTTCAACCGAATCACGCTCCTTTATATTCCTAGGTGTGATCGTGGCATCTGGACCCCAGTTTCATTCCCGTCAGAAAGCAGCTGCCCTAAATGGTCAACAAAACCCCAAACCAAAATCCGCCGACGACTTCCCCCTTTGAGGATAGAGCAGAGAACAACGAGTGCATTCTCATGGAAAGCCTAGTTGTTATAAAAAACGTCCGTTCCCGGCTTCCAGAAAAAGGCGCTAGTGCACACAAAACAGCGCTATTGCTTTTAGTTTGTGGAGCTCGCATAAATCTCGGAGCAGAGGAAACTGCCTCTCCAGAGCACTCTCATCGAGTTAGCGCCCAACTTTGTGTGCCCCTCAAGCAGCCGCTATTTCCACTCAAAAGCGTTAGAAAAATAGGACTTTCCCCATCTCTAAGACAAGAAATTCCAAAAGAAGGGGGAAAAAGCACAGCATAAAATATCCCCTCATTCTGTTGTCGTCTCTACCGCGTCCCTAACTTTGAAAGCCTGCCTCGAGTTGGTCCGCACCTATATCCAATGCAATTTCGCCAGTGCGGTCTCTGGGCCTCTTTCTTGGTCTCATTCTTGGAGCGACGCGTATTTGGCAGTCTAGTTGGTTGGTCGCCGCCCTCGGAAATTTCAGCGCGCACCCGAGCTCCGTAACAACCGAAGGCGGGTATTAAAATAGGGCTGTTCAAAGGAGTCGAGTTGAGAGAGAGAGAGGAATTTTATTGAAATGAAAAAACGCAGAAAGGTCGGCCTGATGGTAGTATATCTGGCCAGCTATTCTATGTGTGGGAAGGGAAAGGGGAGGAAAGAGCGTGGATAGAGGACGAGAGAGATGAAGATGGCGGAGAAATAAATTAATGGCTATGTATAGAAGATGCCTATACCGATACTGTGCATGTCTTAAAGTTAAGCCGGACGGGCCTGAACTACAATATCTCTGAGAGGCCGCTGCTACGCAGAAATGTCAGCACAGCTTTAAATGCCTTTTGGGAACGCTTCGCGTCTGGCCAAGGCCCCGGCAGCACTTCCTCCGACACCACACGACAGTCCAAACGAGCGAGTCGAGTTGAAACAGAACAAAAAGAGGGCGACGTTCGGTGAATGCCGTCATTTTTCAGGATAAAGTTTTTGGAGGGGGAGGAGGTTTGAATGAAAAGAAAAAAGCAGCAGCAAGGCTGCCCTTTTGAAGGAGTGCGTCGCTCCCCGGGTGCATCCGGGGTCAATCATCATCATGCAGCGAGATTGTCATTGTCTTTATCGTCCTCGCCGTGAACATCATCATAAGCATCACCACCACGAACCTCGTCTTCAGTTCAGTTGAAAATCATTGGGATGTTGCTGCTGTTGATGCCGATGCTGACGAAGATTTTGGTAATGACTACCCACTGCGGGTTGTTAATCGTCTCCGCGGCAGTTCCTTATCCCTCTAAGAAAGACGGCCGGACTTCAAACGTTTCCAATAGACGATATAGCAACAACCAACAAACAAAAAGTGTTGCAAAATCTTAATCATTTGGCAGCAATTCATCAGAGCCGTTAGTAAAAATTCAGCAGAAATTCATGGAATTATCTACTAATGCGTAGCATTCATAAGCCGCTGGTCTTGAGGGGAAGCTTTAGTGAAATTTTTTGGTTTTCTAAATCCCAATTATCTCCATTTACGCTATCATAACGATTCGCGAAGTGGAACATTCACTACATCTGGGTTTTTGTGGAAATGCATGGTGTTATACGGTATGCTATTCTCCGTAATTGCTTAATATTTTGTTTATTATTTAGTTTTTCAAATTTTTGGACTACCAGTTATCGCCATTTACACTGTTATAATATTACAAATGGAATTTCGGGAAAGCTGCATTATTCTGGCAATGCCGTGCATTCCACAGTTCGCCATTTTTCGTAATTTGTTTTATATTTCTATTATTTTTCCAGAATTTCACGATTTCTTTCTACCAATTATCTCATTTAGGCTAATATAACGATTTGAGGTGGAACTTCGGCAAACTCTGCTTTCCTGTGGAAACGCAGGTCGTCATACGGTTTGCCATTTTCCGTATTTTTCTTCATTTTCGTTATTTCTAATTTTTCAATATTTTGTAGCACCAATTATCTGCAGTTACGCTATTTTGACAATTACGCGGTGAAACTTTCGCGAAATCTGCATTATTGTCGAAATGTCATGCGTTATACCTTTTGCCATTTGCAGTAGTTATTTTTTTTTTAAATGCGACACATCTCTTTCACTCGTCTTGTCCCTCCGGCGTCGTCCGGCGTAGTCCGCATCCCTCCCGCATTCTCCTCGCCTTGCCAGCTGCGTGCTAGCGCCGCTCTCACCGCAGCGCCATCTGCGTGTTTGCGCTCGCCGGCGCTCGCTCCTTCGCCGTGCCAGCTGTGCGTGGGTGCGGGTTAGCGCGCAGCTTGCGCGCATCGTGCGCGCAGCTTGCGCTTGGTTAACACATGCGCATGCGCTGCTATGCGCTGCTCTCTCTCATTCCGCTGCATATAAACGCGGTAACTGCGCCGCTCCGCTCAGTCGTTCCGCCGCCGCTCCGCCGATGACATCCTCCGATGACCACCGACGATTTGAATGGAGACTAACAGGCTTGCTATCGCGATGGTCGGCGCAACCCTAACAAGCACCGGCCACCCCGATAAAAATCTACACCATCTTCCCGTGAGGGGAACCATGGGGTAGATGCGACGCATCGGGGTGAACATGCCGCGTAAAATATGGACACACCACAAAATGGACACGCTAACATAACGGAAACGCAACGGAAACCCCTTACGCGTCGCATCTACCCCATGGTTCCCCTCGCGGGAAGATGGTGTAAATTTTTTCTTTTTGTTTTTCAAAATTTCGCCCAGCCAATTATCTCAATTTACGTTATTATAACGATTACATTTGGGACTTTGGCAAAACCTGCATTATTGTGTATATGCAGGACATTACACCATTCGCCAGTTCGCGTAATTATTTTATATTTTTCTTTTTTCCAGTTTTTGAAAATATCTTTCAAACAATCATCTCGATTTACGTTATTACAACGATTACAGGTGGAACTTTCGCGAAATCGGCATTATTGTGGATATGCAGGTCATTACACGTTTCGCCATTTTCTGGAATATTTTTGTATTTTGTATTTTTAGTTTTTCAAAATTTCGTCGGAACAATTATCTTCATTTACGTTATTATAACGATTACAGGTGGAACTTTGAAGAAATCTACATTATTGTATAAATGAAGGATATTACACGTATCGCCATTTTCCGAAATATTTTTGTAATTTTTATTTTTTAGTTTTTCAAAATTTCTCAGACAAATCATCTCCATTTACGTTATTATAACGATTACAAGGGGAACTTTCGCGAAATCTGCGTTATTGGGGAAATGCAGGACATTACACGTTTTGCCAATTTCCCGAATATTTCTGTAATTTTTATTTTTTAGTTTTTTTTTCAAAATTTGGTTTGACCAGTTATCTTCACTTACGCTATTTTAGCAATTACGGTGGAACTTCCGCCATATTTGCATTTTTCTCCAAATGCGAGGCGTACAGCGTCCTGGATGTTGGGCTACTAGGCAAAGAATGCTAGGCATTAAAATGATTACGACAAAACGCTGCTACTTGTAAACGAGTATGTACAAGCTGCTTTAGCAACATAGCGTGTGCTGCGTCGAGTTGCGTCAACAGTCTTCTTTCGTGAATTTAATAGGTAGGAGTTGCTCGGAACATGGCGAGGGGAGGGGAGGGGAGGCAACGGGAGTTGCAGCAATAATTGCCTTCGTGTTCGCCTTCGCGGAGCAACAGCTGAGAGCCGTATTGACTACCGGCTATACTACAGCTCGAGGTAAATCCAGCGGAGTAAAAGTGGCGAGGGGTGACTTCGTAGGTTAAGTACGCACGGACAAGTTTTTCGCGAAATCCAGTCTGTACACCACATTCAGAGATAAAGTAGCGGAGAGGCAGGCGTAAGGCGACCAGCCACGTGGCAAAATCCGACATGCGGCAATAAGTGACTCCATGCACCGTTTTAGAGTTGTTGTTGGAGCGCACAGCTGATGGAATAACCGCGCAAGAGCTCAATTGACCCGTTTCACGTAACCGTCGCGTAAATTCCCTGGGTAACGCGTGTGGGGGTCGGTTCGCAGGCGGGGCTGGGGGCTCCCTTGTTTAGTAGATAGGAAAAAGCAGCCGTGTGACAATATTTGGGCTCACATTTAAAAATTCCGTGTTGTTTCAATTAACCTACATACTTCGTAAATGGCATCCGTAACAGCCTCTGCACGCAGATCCCAGTTTGGATCTTTTAGGGCAGAGCGCTTCAGTGACACATTGTGCAAATAGCCGAGATTGCTTTTGTGCGGTGAAGAAAATTGGCGCCGGTCTAAAGCGTAAATAACAAACACATTTGAGTCGTTTGGGGAATGGAACATGGAGGGAGAAGCCCGCTATGCGGCTCACCTATGCAAAGAAAGCGGGTTATCCCTTTGGGACAGTCTACAGGGCACACTAACTACATCAAAGACCTGGAGACTGCTACGTTATCTAATCGACCCTTCCAAAAGCAAAACAAAATCGAATCACACCATGCGAAAGGTAATTCACACCCACCCAGGGGATTCCGCTGACCTCAAGAAGTCCCTCCAGGATAAATACCTCCCAGTATATCCAAAACCCCACTACCTTTATATACAGGGCAGCCACGTGTTAAACTGGATAAAGACATTTACATCCACAAAGCCAAAGCGGCCCTTCACATCATCAGGAACAACACGGATCTCGGAGTGGAAGGCATAACAAATAAGCTTCTGGCGAACATAGATAACGAGTCTATAATTGACCGCACGGCCCATCTCAGCACGGTTTGGAGGTCAGGTCGACTTCCAAAAGAGTGGAAGATGGCAGAAGTACCCCTTATTCCAACGCCAGGAAGGCCACCGAGCTCCGAAAGTCTACGCCCGATTTCCCTAACCTCGTGTTTGTGGAAGCTATTCGAACACATCGTCCACAAAAGGCTACAGAACTATCTTCAACAGCGCAACATGTTTCCTCATACCATGTGTGGATTTCTCAGTCACCTCTGTACCCAGCACATCCTTCTTCAACTTAAAGAAGAGGTCATGCTTAAAGCCTCCCGCGACAACCCAAAAGCCATACTAGCCCTATATTTAAAAGAGGCATTGGATAATGCTTGCCACACAGCCATACTCAAACAGCTAAATGGCCTAAACTACGGGCAACGTACCTACACCTACGTTCGAGACTTCATTGACGGCCGAAAAGCTATTCTCAAGGTGGGTGACCTGAAATCAGATCCGGTATCCTTTGGCAACAAGGGCACACCCCCGGGTGCCGTGCTGTCCCCTCTTGCTATTTATCATGGCCCTCATTGGTCTCCCTCCGCTCCTGGCTGCTATACAAGGCATACGCCATGTATCATATGCGGACGATATTACCCTATGGGCTATTCATGGATCAGTAGGGGCGTGTAGAACAATCAACATCAGGCGGTTGACATAGTCATTCAATACGCACGACACTGTGGCCTAGAATGCTCGCTGCAGAAATCGGATCTGCTGATCGTTTCATCAAGAAACAAACTGTCTCCTGGGTCGTCAACCATCTCCCTATATATGGATGACCATGTAATTGTTCCGACTCCACAAGTCAGACTTTTTGGCATGCTTTTCTAAGCGTATCGCTCCAACATCCAATTGCTCAGCAGACTTAAGAACACCACAGAGCAAGTCTCCAACTTTATCCGGAGGATTAGTACCAAGACGAGGATGTGCTCAGGCTGGTTCGAGCCTTCATCATATCTAGGGTCCCTTTACTCCCTCCCTTACGCCATACCCTCCAAGACCCGAAAAGGACAAGGTGTAAGCCCCGATACGCAAGGCGTACAAACTAGCATTAATATTACCTGTTGCCACTTACACGCAGAAACGTGGGGTTGGAAGTCCACAATAGCAGATATGAACTATTCAAAGCCCACCATTTGAGCCAACACTTACGCCTTAGCTCTACCGACAATGATAGAGACATTCCGTCTCAACTGCACCTGAGCACTCCTCTGCAAACAACCCGCAGGCCGATGAGACTCAGTTTCCCCATGAGATTCGCAAGTTCATCGATTTGTACCCACTGCCACGCAACATGCATCCGATACATCACGAGGCTCACAGGGAAGCTCGGGCGAAAGCGATTGTTAATCAATACGGCCGAAACTCTGCCACAGTCTATAACAGGCGCCGCTTCCTATCCCGGACAAAGGCATATTACCGCTGTGGTTTTCTCCATAGAGTTTCATACAATTGAAACTCTATGGTTTTGACTACCGAAAACTTCATACATGCGCATCAATTCACACCATCCACTCTTTTCAGGCGGAGGGGAAGCGGCCATCTCTCTAGCCATTGCACAAACCTCTGCAGAATAATCATCGCAGACAGGCAACAAGTTGTAGAACAAGCTGTAGCTCCAGCGGTTGAATATTACGACCTGTCAGAAGAATTTTTCTCCAGCATCCTCCACGGACATCCCGCAAGGATTATTTGGCCTCCAGCCCCACTCCGCCATGTCTGGCAACGAAGCTGCCCATCAGCGTGCCCGAGAGTTGACCCACCGCGCAAGCCAGGAGTTCAGCGAGCAGTGGCAGGTCAACCTCCTCTTGTCGTTCCCCGAAATCGCCCAGCATTACCGCCTGGAACAAGCAATATATCTCCCTGCTCACAAAAGCCTCGACTACCGACTACCTTCGACTGCCTGATTAAAATGGTTGAAAGTGTCTAACGAAAGGCAATAAGGTTCATCTACAATAAATATAGGCGGACTGACTCTCCCACTAACCTTTTGGCTATTTCAGGAATAAAGACTCTGTCAGTTAGAGCGAGGCACGCTCGCCTAAAGATTTTGTTCCAGCTAATTCAGAACAGTACAAGAACAGCTACAAACGTTACGACAGGAACAGTTGCGCATAAATATATATATTTTTCTCAGACCCGCCCTACACGTCACAAACAGTACCGCACCATATCTGAATATTCCTGTATTAACGACACGTTTATGTACTCGTTGCAATACGCGAGTTGAATAAACTGGACAGGGTGATAACAAGCACTGACTCGTTATCCAATTTCAGCAAAATGTTAGATTTTTCAGTGCAGGAATAACATTTATTGTTGCGCTAACCGAACATGGCACACCTGTAGTATCTCTAGCTCTCAGATCTGCTCGTTTCTTGTGTATTTTTTGTAGCTGTAGCCTTGTAGTAGCACTATTTTTACCTGTTTGATGTACTGTTTCCTTGGTTAATTTTTTTGTTCTTGTTACTACAGCTTGTGATATACACGTCTGTATGTGTATAGATGTGTAATTATTTGTGTCTTTGCATGCATATGTTCTTTTTTTTTTCTTTCTCATGAAGGAAGCCTGCTGATTCGCACGTTTCTTGCCTGCACATTATGTACGCCCACCTGCTATGCTACTTCGAATAAGAGCGGCAGTATTGTAAATAAATAAATAAATAAATAAATAAATAAATAAATAAATAAATAAATAAATAAATAAATAAATAAATAAATAAATAAAATAAGAAGAGCGCAACCTCCAAGGCATCCAAACAAACGCATTTTTCCCACCTCTACTAGAGCACACATTCTGGCCCCTTACCTCCTATACTCTTCGCAACGCCGCTTCTGCGAGGATCTGGAACCCTCTACCATATCGTGTGGGGCTGGGATAAGAACCCCAACATACCCCCGGCCCTCCCCTCCCCTGCAGCACTGGGAGAGAGCACTGTCCAGCTCGTACTCTGATGACCAGCTTTGGCTGGTGCAGAGAGACCAAGGACGCCGGACGGACGCAAGGGGTCGCTGGAATGAGGACCCTTCCCCAGGGCCGAACTGCTTTAGAGGACGCGTTTACTTCCTCCTCCTCCAGAGAAGGAGCCCAGTGCGTTACCACTGCGCTATCTCCGCACGGTCTGCAGCGAAGGAGAGAAAGTTCGACCCGGTGCACTTCCGCATCACAAGTGAACCTGACGGCACGTGAGTAAAACACGTGCACTCCAGCCGCGCAGAACTCTGAATCTGGAGGAGGTGTGGCGTGCGTCACCACTCTGTGCGTTGAAGTATTTCGCCCAAAGATACAAAACAGAAGCGAAGAAAGAAACGCAACACGGTGTAGCAGTAAGTGAGGTCAGCAGAGGTAACTCCCGCGATAGACAAAGAAACGAAAGTGAAGGAAAGACCACAAATGCTACGGAGCAGTCAAACATTGGTTGATAAGTATAGCCAGTCTTTCGCATTCAGAGCAGGTAATCTCACACATCAGTGCACCAACAAATTTTGGGGTTCTTATCTGCCGTGCGCGGGGATATTATACGAAGAAGCTCAACCGCTCTGTCATACACTTTTGGGCACCCCACATACAGTGCCGGCTGCGAATTTAATCTCTTCGGTAAGGTTCTATGCTTAAGTATACCGACGTGGAGGTCGACAACAGAGTGGTGATGCCAGTACCTCACTATACATTTTTAAAATCACCCTGGCTTCGGCCAGTACCCACACCACGTGCACGATGTCTACTCTCTGCGTTTTCATTGCATGAGCGATAGATGGGGCATGTCGGTAAAGTTCTTGCGGCGCTCTGCTTTTTGTTTGCGTCAATCTGTCAACGGAGCGAGTGATAGAACAGCACGGAGCGACAAATAGGAAAGGGCACGTGATAATTGCCTTCGAGAGTGGATAAAGCTGTCTTGCAACGCTGTCACCGAATAGGCAACAGCTAATAATGTGGAATAGGTATACAAGGCAGTTCGGCTCAGCTGTAAGTCAACCAACAATTAAAACGCTGCAAGTTTTTCATCGAACGTCGAAACATGGAAGCGGTAAAGGAGTAGTATATCACTTCCACACCCATGCAGGATTATTTTGTTTTGAGGCTGTTCATATTCATATTATAGCGCGTCACAGCCAACCATATTAGTGTAGGCCGGAACCAAAAGCTCTCAAAACAAGCTTTGGAACGTTAATAATATTGTTACGTGGTGGCAGAAGTGATGAGGCGAGCCATGGTTAAAAATGATGAACGATTTATTTACACAGATCTATGTACAAGGTGGCCCTGGGTGAGACCAAGCCAGGCAACGTGCCCCACCCAGATTTTTTTTATTGTGGGGTTCAACGCTCCGACGCAACGCGGACGATGAGGCGCGCCGTAGTGGAGGGCTCCGGATTAATTTTGACCACCTGGGGATCTTTAACGTGCGCCGAAATCTCGTACACACTGGCGCTTTCGCTTTTCGCCTCCATCAGAAAAGTGGTCGCCGCGGCCGGGAATCGAACCCGCGTCCTTGGGCGCAGCAGCCCAACGCCTTAGCCACTGAGCCACAGCGGTGGGTCCCCACCAGCGTCGTCGTCGTCACAGATGTTCGTGCGTGACACTACGCGCCGCTGCCGTCTTCCTCGTCTTTGATGGCGTAACAATATATGCAGAATTGTGTTTTATTACACGATGTTACAGCCCTTACGTTTTTGTTTTGTTACTTCATGAGAGTACGCAGAAATAAAAAACTAAAGCCACCCGACGGCTTTATTTGGATGAAACGCGGTGAACAGGATCTACGAGACGAACGCCAATCAAAACAGCGCTCAAACAACCTCTATGTGGGAAATTTGGGCCTAAGTAATTTCTGAACATTTGCAGACCCTACATAGGTGGACCACAAGCCCCCAATCATACCAACACTGAAAAAAAAACCGTCAAATTCGCCCATCGAGCCGTGTCGGCGCTAGCCGATGCTCACGGGCACCAGCGAAGGTTAAGGGGCCACGCGTTCTAAAAGCCCAGCCATGCCAAATGATGTCGCGCTGACCAACGTGGCCGCCCCCTGGCGCCGCGCTGTGAACCGTCTGTATGCTGTGACAGCAATGCCAAATTTCGTGGGATCCCCTTCCAGGTACGTATAATGCTTCCGCAAGGCGTCGTAGCCCGATGAGCCCCCTATTCGGCAGAGAGAAGAAAGGTAAAGGAAAGGCAGGAATGTTAATCAGGCTACGGCCTAGTATGCTATCCTGAACGGGGGAAGGGGAACAATGAACAAAAAGAAGAAAAGAACAAAAGAAGGGGAAAGGTACAGACATAGCGTAGAGCGGTGTGCCCAGCGATAGGAAACTATAGACAAACAAGTTCAGGAGTTTGTAGAAGGTAGCCTTTTGCATTACAGCCTTCTGGGCGATTCAGTCGTTTTTAGAAAACACAGGAGCGCTTTTGGCGTCTTGGGCGTATATGACGGAGAAGGCCAATGGTACAGGATGTTCTCCTCAGAGAATGGGCGCCGAGAGTCTAGCTTCCGTAGAGTTGAAGACAGATTTTGCTTCTTTCCGAAGAATAACGTAGGCACTCGCATACGACATGTCGTATGGTCTCCGGTGTGTCACAGACTTCGCACGCCTCACTCGCTGTCATTCCATGTATACAGGAGTAAGCCTTTGTGAATGCGACTCCAAGCCACAGACGACAAGAAACGCTTGCATCCGACCGCGGGAGGCTAATGGAAGCGCACGATGGAGATGCGGGTCCAGGGCAATAATACGAGCACTCGAGAACTCTGGTGTAGGCATTTCGATAGCGTGGTCTCCCGGACAAGTTTGCGGAGAGTGCTAGCTTCGCTTAAATTTAGGGTTCAATCTTTCTGTAGCACTAAGAATTGTCGGGTGAACAATTAAAGTTACGAACGAACTCGTAAACACCGAAGCAGTTAGTGCGGCACTGTACCAGCTTACAGTGCCTAACACAACCATCGGACGCGTTGGACTTGTCGGACACAACACCGAACAACTGACAAAGCGGCACGGTCACTTACATGGCCATGTTTGTCGAGTCACAACTTGCGTTTTAGGAAACTATTAGTGTGAACCGTAATAAAAATACGGCAGGCAAGTAGTCCGGCCGATAGTTTCTCAATATTACCTAGAGTGGAAACGGTCCCTGCGTTCGTCTGACACCATAGCAATTATGGGTACCGTGAAAATTGATTGGCAGCAAGTGGCTAGTGCAAAGTTTTATGGATTAAACTTGTCGGCCATAAACTATTCGTTAGTTCCGCTTTCGGCATGCCACTTTCTGGCATTCAATGGCTATCACAGATATGTTTAAATAACAGCGTGATTAGCACTTAACGCACGGTACCGCGTTAGCGGAGAGTTTCACACTACATTGGGCCACCTTTCAGCATTCAGAAAGTTTAGCGTCAATTTAAACTTATTTCTGCATGTTTATTAGAAATTTCTCCGCCGTTTAATACGCTGGCTTTCAAATGAGCTAGAGCATATGCACTCCACAAAAATCCATTGTCCCTTTAAATGGGTGAAGGTTAAAGCCATCACTTCTGGGCGATCAAACTTTCCCGCAACCTCCCGAGAAGAAAGGGTGACGAACACAATGCGGAAACTTTTGAATTATATCAACAGCGTTGCTTCTAAGCCGTGCGGGAGGCTTCTGGGTGCGCGACGTAACAAAGTTTTGGCGCAGTGGCCGGGTCTCGGAGCAGGAGCGGAGTGCCGTGCAATATGATAAGTTTACCCCGAGGCGATGAAGCCGAGCCGGCCAAGCTCGCACGCAGCGGGTTTCGCTAAGAGCGAGCGCTCTTGTCACCGTGGCGCCTTTTATTCGAGCATTCAAGCCAGAGGTGACCGATTGCTTGCCCGTGCGCTTCGATACGGCACGGCCATGTCGGCAGGGAGCGAGTGTGGAGGAGGAGGAGGGGGAAAACGTTTATTGACATCCAATAAAAGCGCTGTGAGTGGAGTCCTAAGTGCAGGAGCTCAGTAGAGCTTGCTGCCGCCTCCGCCCTCTCGACGAAACTGAACCGCCATGTCGGCATGGAGCGAGTGTGGAGCCTAAACTCGATTTCCCTCTTCCGTCACCCCGGCCGGCATTGACACCCGAGAAGCTTTGGCAGAGAATGGATTTTTGTTCGTTTTCACGAGGACGCGTTGTGTGAACTCTGGATGACAGGGAAATATTGGGCGAATAAGGAGGCGAATAATATTTTTTGTCTGCATTTTATACCATCACAAGCTCAGTTCTTCCACTCTCGGAATACTAGAAGCGTGTTTGGGTGGTTTTTGACTCGATTGCCTTTCTTTGTAGGCTTCAGAAATTGGTTTTAGCGCCACATAATTTCAACAAACATTTGCATTTGTCTCTAGGCTTCGGTGCGTATTTTTCTAGGTTTTTGTGCTTTATGTTTCCCATTTTTAAATACTCGCCAATTTATTTATTTTCTTACCGTAGTGTCGTCTCCCCAAAGGTGCCAGTAAGTTTATTCGTCTAGAACTCTTTGCCCTGCTTTCCTTCGTTCCTTGTTCCCTCCCTTCCTCGCTTCTTCAGGATTTCTCCAAACCCGTTCTCTCCTTCTTTGTTATTTTCTTTTGCACTTACTCCTTCATCTCTAGCCCCTCTCTTTGTTGTTTCTGTCTCTACTTCATTCTTTAAGTTCTGCTACTTCATTTCTTCACCATTAATTGTTTCGCTTTTTTTTTTGATGTTTATCGCCACCCCTTCATCCATTCTTTCACTCTTGCTTCTTTCTTTCCTCCCAACTTGCTCCCTTCTCATCTCCCTAGCCAACTCCTCGCATTCCTGCCTACTTCCCTTCCGATCCTTCAGCCTGTTTCCTTTTCCCGCTTAAGTCTCTTCTTCCTGGCCTAATTCTTTCATTCATGCCTACCTTTCTTCCGATCCTCATTTTTCGTTAATTTTGTTACGTCTTTGCTTCCGCAACAAACCCGCAGGTTTTTATACGGCTACCTGTTTTTACGAGCTAAGCACGACGAGCAGGAGATCGCAGGAATACAGGACGCCACAAAAATTCACCGAGTATTGTTCGCTTCGCTGCAATTTAACTGCAACATGCCCTCTGAAGGAGTAAGCGCTCCGATCTGCCATTGCGCGTGACGCCCCTCCATATCCCGGCCGTCAGAGATGCCATTTCTCGTTCCCCTCCGCTTTTTCTTTTTCTCCTCCTTTGCTTCCCCCATTCCCCTACACACCCTCTATTTTCATTACTCTTTCCTACCCCAGCATCGTTCAACTCTTTTGCTCTCTCTCTCTACAATTCCGTCCTCTTTTAGACGAGGAGTCCGCAGGTCAGGAGCCGATATGACTTGCCCGCCGCTACAGCCCTCTCCACCAGCCGAAGCTGGTCGGACAGGCTATGAGCTGGTCGGGGCGCGACTTCAGAGCTCCGGAGAGTTGCGAGGATTCGGTGTGGGGAGAGGTTGGGATGCCAACCATGTGGAACAATGGGCTGTCCGCTCCACACAAGGGGCAGGAGAGGTAATTTGTGCGGGGTAGTGACGGACTCTTCTAGGATGGGGAAAGGTGTTCGTTTGCAAGGCACGGTAGTGGTGAGATAGCCGTGCGTGGGGTGGGGGAAGGGTGCGTGGGCCAACCGTAAATGTCGGGTTATTTCTGCGTATGTCAGGAGGGGTGTAAATATGTCAATCGTGGCGTTTCCCTCGTCCCCCTTGCGGTATGTCATTTGGCTTCGGTCGTCGTGGGGTGCGAACGTGTTTTGCGTTCGCTCCCGCGCGGCAAGGGTGGTTCGCGATTTTGCCGGCTACACGTCGCAGGCCGTGGGTGTATTGTTTCGGGCGTTGGGCGATCTGGTGCGTGGGGCTGCCGAGCGCCAGCTCCCGCTCGCCAGTACCCGCTCGTCTGCCCGGATTTTCACCCAGCAAGCTCTCTTCACTTCGGACCGCTGTGGACAGCTCATCGCAGCACAGCCCTCGCCTCTACGCTTCACCGTTCCCGTCTAGATCTCCCGGACGCAGCATGACGCCAGGACAGTGTGTTTGAGATGTGCTTTGTGCGCGGTGGTCCCAGTGACAGTGGCAACTCTTCTCCTTCTTCGTGGCGCCGGAGCTTTTTCTTTTTTCTCTCTTTACCAATCTATACTTTTCTCAGCCATATCCTATTCTCCGCTCCTATATTCTCATCCCCCGGACTGGGATGAATGCCGGTGAGCCCTCAGATGGGCTCAAACATATCCCCAGTCCGTTTCTTTTCCCTTTCCAAACCGAACCACTCAGTCAGTCAGTCTTGCGCGAGGTCGTGTGCCATCTCATTCCCTCTTACTCCAAGATTGGATGCAGTCCGTATGATCTGGATCTGTCGCTGCGGGGAGTGGCGCAGCAGCACTGCGCGGGTCGCAGTGTGAACCGTACCGTGCTTGAAGTGCCGGTCGGCCTGCTTGGTGCCCGTCACTCCCATTGTAGCCTGGTTGCCTGATCGCAATAGCCTGACCGCCTCTTCAGCTTCAGCTGGTGACAGCGTTTTGATAGTGGCAGTGATTACCTGTCCTCCTTCGGTGTGGCTTACTGCCAAGGCGAACGCTGGGTAGGAGGGGAATGCCGCTGCGTCTTTGAAGACTGCGTCAGCATCCTGGCTGTACTGCTGCGAGGTAGCCTCTGCGTTAACCTTTCGCCGTCCAGTGTAGTGTTCATGGTGCTTGCTACGCGGTGAGGGTTGGACTTGAGTGAGTTCTTGAGAACCTCGGGGGAGGGGCTCTAGAAGTGGGCCGTTGTAGTCCCGTATTTTTTTATCGACGTCCCAGTGCAGTTAATACCCGGACACACACGTCACTCTGGGAATGAGCATGCACGGTAGCTCGCAAAGAAGAGAATACTCAACCACCCCCTCGTAATCCTTGGCACATTCTCTCCCCACATATGCCTTCACCTGCAGGTGGAGGCAGACACTTTAACAAAAATGCAAAAAGAACTTGGATCATCAGTTCTCGAACTTCTGCACCTGATACACCGCGACATCTGATGAGCTGCACAAGTAATTCTTACCAAGGCCCGCACTGGGTACGCCCTCACAGAAGACATCTTAGCTCGATAAGAACACTACCCACAACACAAGAACACACGAGTTTCTCCAGACCGCCTTCTGTGCTCCCTGTGCCACCAAGATCCACTGACAATCAGCCACTACTGTGGTCATATAGGGTCCTCAAAGGGTTCCAAGCAAGACACAAGCCCTCTGGCGTCACGTATATGAAGAATTGGCTATACCCAAAGAATAATTCCAGCGTTTTCTGCTTGGACTATGGTCCTCTGAATTGAATTGATTGTTTATTTCGGCAATAAAAGAGATTGCCCTGGAGATATGGCAAAAGGTGACATTTTAATTCGCCCTAGCCTCACGCAGCACAAACACACAAACACATGTTTGTTACGAAAACACAATCGGCTTACAAGTTGTAATTCAAACATTATACAATGCTCTTAAACGACTATAGAACAACATCAGGCTAACCATAAACACTTTGTATCCATTTCTGGAGTCTGAACAGTTTTCACAAACCGAATTTGTAAGTATAAATGTGCGTAATAAAATAGCTCTTGTTACATACCGAGAAATACTGTTTTTTTAGTGATTACAACACAAAGCATTTTTACACAAAATAACGCACACGTAACACAAAAAAATAACAACAGAGGAGGCGGAAGAAGAAGCCATTATCTCGAGTAGAAGCCGTTAAAGGCTAACAGAGAAGAGCGGCTTTGCATCACACCGAGTAAAGAAGAATGCATATATAAAAGATTTGGTATCAATCATCAAGCAGTTGCATGCTATACCCTGTCTTAGTCCTACTTTTTTTAAATGCATTGTGCCTGAGGCTATAATGCTGACCAGTACTAGTATATAAGGATAAAATATTTCTGGGTCCTGATTTCAAGTTCAGGAAGGCTATTTCGGCTTAGGCGTTGATTATATATGCCCTTAATAGTTAATATGTAGCTACATTAAAATACGAAGAGACATGTTGTCGAATTGATCAGTTGTGAATGAACCGCAGACACCGCTTATTGCATTAATAGAAAAATGAATGTTTGATTTTGATGTAGGCCCCAAACTAGTAAACAATATTGTAGCCTTGAGTGAACAGCGCAGTGGTTAAATCTGGCGTTTAAGGTTCTCAGGTAACAACTTACGAAGCTTGTTAAGGGTGCCAATTGTTCGGGCTACGCTGCGTTTTACATTATTTACATGATAAGTCCAACGAAGAGGTTCGTGGTAATAAACGCGGAGAAAACTAACATTCCGAAACTTGTGTAACACTTCTAGTTCGAACGGTGTGGCATTAAGGCGTTGGACTGGTTTGTTTATAGCAGAAAAGATAATATACTTAGTTTTTTTGTGTTTTTACAGCAGCTGATTAGCACTTAACCAGTGCGGTGAATTTGGAAGGTAGATATTAGTATGACGTACGAGAAGTGTTAAATGTTTTGAGGGGAAAAACACATTTGTGTCGTCAGCGTATAACACTGTTGAGGAGTCTTAGGAATGTTCACAACATCATTATTATAAAGAAGGAAATAGCTCGTGGTCCTAATATAAACCCTTCTGGGAACCCAAATACGAGGTACCAGCATCTGATAATACGTTATAATATACAACAAACTGTACTCTATTTGAGTACAGTTTCTGAGCTTATAGTGCAAGCTTTGTCTGCAGCCTTATACTCTGTGCCACGTTTTCGTAGTATGGGAGCTTTCTCAAAAGAATATGATGCTTGATTGAATCAAAAGCTTTTTTTTTAAATCAATAAAAATACCAATTGTATAGAGGGTGTTTTTATGTTGGAAATAATTTTTTCTTAATGTTTAGTAGAGCTGATTCCGAAGATTTCCCCTTTTTGAAAACCATATTGTTTTGGAGATAACAGTTGATATCTTTGAAAGTGAATGGTTACTCGGGCGTTAATTATTTTTTAGCAATTTTTTAAAAAAAAAACGGGACTATAGATATTGGCCTGTAATTAAAGATGTTGCTAACCAAACAACACTTGTACAAGACAGTAACTTTGGGGATTTTCATTTCGTCTGGGAACGTGCTAGTTTACATAAATGACAAAACAGATAAGACATTAGATCATAAACTGCCTCAATAGATGTCGCTTTGATACCATCCAAACCACTAGCACAATGATGTTTGAGCTCATGTATTAAATCGCAGATTTCCGTAGGAGTTGTAGGCCTTAAGAAACATTTATTTCTGTATACTCGGAGGCATGTAACTTTCAACTTCGTTGCTAGCGTTTTCGTTGTAAGCTCCGCAGGCCAAAAATGAAGATTAATTTCACTTGCAAGGTCATTACCTCCTAAAGTCTAATCCCCAATTTTAATTTCTGTTGGGAAACTAGTGGTTGTTTTGCGCAATAAATCCTTTACGGCGCGCAATGTCTTACTGGGATCGTAACAATAAGTGAAAGTCTGTTCGAATAGTATCGAATACAGATTTCTTTTATTTTTCTTGAAAGTTTATTCCCGAGCGATTTGTATCCCTTTAGCAGTGGTAATTCACGCGAAGTTATGAACTTATTAGGCAATTCTTTCTAGCAATTATTTAGTGTAGTAGTCCGTTTTTTATCGAATGTTTTCTGATTGTTCTGTAGCTTTGCAAGATGACTTCTGGAAATGCGATATTGTACAGCTCAGTAATTTTGTTAATTACCTTATCATACAACACATTTGGATCCGTTTCTTTCAAGTGCTGTCTCCGATTTGTAAACGCTACGAGTCGGCTAAAATTAAGGAAGCTCACCTCGTCAATGGGACATGAATTTTATCGACCCCGTAACTCATTCCTCTACCTTCTCAACAGGCCAGAGTGCCATGCTTGTATAATAATAAATTCATTCATTCATTCATTCATTCATTCATTCATTCATTCATTCATTCATTCCCAATTCTGAAAGGACCCAGCGGCCAGCCTTGGTGAGAGAGAGAGCCGTTGGTATGCCTGTAGGCGATGTCCTCCAACTACTTTAGCCGGCGTATTAAGAGTAGCAGGGTGGATGTGTTTGTGGGAAGGCACAATGCGCACTTGTATGATCTTCGGATGATTGTGTTGACACGTTCTTCTTCTTCTTGCTAAGTAGAGCATATGGTGCTGCTTATGTGATGCCGGAAATAATGAAGGCGGGCGCGCGACGCAGCACTGCATTCTCTACAAATCAGCGCTTCTTCGTTATGATTCTACGCAGCATATTGTGCACCCGGTGCGTAGTGCGTTTTACCTGTGTTGCGAGGGTGGAGTTACCGCCTATATTGGTGGAAGACCATCCCAAGGATTTTTATTTGAGAAGGGAGGCGAATAGCATGGCCCTCTAGGTGCATCTCGACCAGGGTGGTTGGAGGGGGCTGGCTTGGGTGTTACTGGTTGGGCCATGAGGAGTTCCCACTTTTGTAGGGTGCGACATAGTTTTCAGTATTTGAAGTTCTGAGCGACCATGTCAGCCGGTACTGATTCCCGCCCCACATATAGCCGCTCCTCCCTCTCTCATTACTCCCTGCCCTCTCACACTTTTTTTCTTGTGCAATTCCCACACCGAGTACCCCTCGCCATTGCTAGAGAACAATAATTGTCAGAAGCGGTCACCGCCCCAAAGCCAGAGTACGACGTGTCTAACCAGGCGCAATGCAGGGTTAAGACGGTGGAAATAAGCAGTGTTTGCGGGACGTATCGACCTCGCTAAGCTTACTTCTTATGCGCTCCCCTGTTTACCATGTTCCCTGGTCGGTGCACAGACGTTAGAGCGAAACTTTACCTATGCAAAAAAAGAGAAGCTCACGCTAAGCAAAACAGGCATAACAACGTGCATAATTAATAGGCCCGTCTTCTCTACGTCGCCGGAAAAACACGGGTCAAAAAAGCTAGTGGATGGCTCAAGCGGCAGGGTATCAATGCGTGGATGATGGATGAGGCCTTGGGTCACCAGGAACAGGCTGGCCGGTCGTCTGTAGTTTCGCTGCCAGCAGCTGATCACAGGAGAAAAGGAACAACAGACGTTGGCATGACGCGCTCAGCAGGCCTACTAAATGTGGTCACTATGGCCCTCGTTTAGCCTACAGCAATACTTTTATACGACGAAAAAAATCCTGTAGCCCTGCTGCTTAGTTTTCGCTTGGTTTTACACTAACGAGGATATTTGGGCTTCCCTATTCTCACATATGCGGCAGAGATAGCGGTGCCCTTATTCTAAAGAAGTAAAGCTTGCCTTCAAAAATAATGAAACTGTGCTGCCGATTGTTTTAAACGAATACCAACACATTCCTACACCGACTACTACAGAAAAAAAGCACATCGCGTTAGAATAAGTGAGTAAAAATAACAGCAGAATATTTTGAGATTAGCATTTCGACCTCAACACAGAAGACGATGAAACCTGCGTTTTCAGGCTACGCCACGCAGGCGAGACTCAGCTGGCGCTACGCTCAATTCCTGGATTAACGGTGCAGTGGTTACGTCTTCGAATAATAATTCAAAGGTTCAGTCGAACACTTGTGTAGTTTTAGTTTAGTTTTCTTGTTGTTTTGAATATCAGTTTTTGATTTAGATTCGTGCTTGCATTTAGAAGGTTTAAATTAATGTTCGTGTTTGTTGAGTCACGTTACTTTAAATATTGCTAAGTGAGTCTATATAATGCTAGGTGAGGTTGCAGTAACTTGTTCAGGTTCCGTTACGTCAGGTGATGTTACGCTGAGGAAACGTCAACGTTCTCGGTTTACCCAGTGTTACTACATGAGCACAAAGCAATCATTTAAACCACCGAACACAACCTAAGCCATGAGAAGTTAGAATTAAAAACTAAAGATCAGAAAAATAAGTGTGGCAAGAGACGTACTTGAACCACCACCCTTGGCATCAGGAAGCCAACACGGCACCTCTACAGCACAGCAGCAGACGCTCTGCCCTGCGCCAGCAAAGTTTAAAAATTTGAATTTGGTCGGACGGTAGTAGTAGTATGTAGTGTTGGATGAGGCGGACTTAGCCTTAGATAACTGCCGGGAATGGCTCCGCCTAGTTGTCCCCAATAGAATACCAGAGACACCCAATGTCAACACACTTCATTTAGTCTTGTGGACTGCAAGAATCCCAGTAGGAGACGAGACACCTCTCTTCGCTCAATCCAGTGGTCCCTAGGAAAACTAATGTCCTCCGATGTAGCATGGGACACCCCTAGCTTCCGGAAATCACGGAAAAACCTTCGTCCGCTCAAGGTTGATTTTGGAGCAGTTCATAATGTAGTGATCAATGTCACAAGTCACACTGCACAAGGGGCGCAAAGGGGATGAAACAATGTTGAATTTATTTAGCCAAGCTCGTGTTCGGGCTGAGAATGTTCTTACTTGGTGGAGCAGACAGGCTTCGGCTCTCTTCAGACTTTTCGTCACGACTAATTTATGTGGTGGTCGCCACAGCTGCCTAAAGTGCTTGCGAACGATCTGTTTCTGTATCCGTTGAAAATCGCACCGTGTTTGCAACATCCTTGTAGATAACAAGCCGTCCTTGGCTAAGCCTGTCAGCACGTTCGTTTCCCGCTACACCGGCGTGCGACGGGATCCACTCAAATTGCAAGGTTAAGCTTTCATGCTTGAGCCGCTTTAGTAGAAGTAGAGACCGCTAACAGGCTTTTTCCACATGTATATCCCGCTGCAACAGGTGGAGGGCTGTCTTTGAATCGCTGAATATTGCGACTTTTTGCCCTTCAAACGATGAGAGTTGTCGTAACGCTGCTTCTTATGGCAACGCACTCACTCCCTGTAGATGAAACCAAAGGCGTCACCCTGGCAGCCCATGAAACCTTCGAACTGTGTATGAAAAAAGCCGCCGCACACATTCCACTTTTTGTGTCAACCGATCCATCAGTGTATATGTGCAAAGAGTCACTGTACTCCCGTTCCAAATGCTCCACGACCAGGGATCGTGCTTCAGTAATAGGTATACAACGCTTCGAGCACATATGACGGATGGTCAATGCACAGTCTGAACTCTCGTGAGACCAAGGCGGGTCCAAAGTAGCCCTGTTTCCATCCATTTAGGGTCACAGCACTCCAAGAATATTTAAGGTTGCATGGGCACTGCCAACACTTTCTCGTCGGCTCCTTGCCTCTTCTTCAATTTCCCTCAAAATTCTTGCCCTAGCATTTTCTCTCTCCCAGCTTCGTCGAACGGAATTTCCTGTTAACGATCCGCATGGACAGAAGAAAGCTTGACCAGCTCCGTAGTTAAAACGCTCTAAGTCATTACTTGTATCCCTTTCTTTTTGTAATCAAAAATGGTTCGGTATCCTACAGATTGCATTAAGCGCGGTGTGCAACCTATGGCCTCATTTTATTGATGCCTTGCTCCATGCACGAAAGGTCAAATGTGCACTGCTAGCGAAACGAAATGTCGCAGCCAGGTCTCCTATTTTTGGTTCCTTTGCAAGAATATGTGTTCTGTACAAATTTGCTCCCTATTTCGTGGTTAGTAGCTATATACATTTGACAAGGAGCATTGTGGCTGGAAGTTCAGTCTTTTGTACCTATTGTAACGGTTTGGTTTTGAATTTTTAAGCGCGTTTCCCTGTCATCGTTCTTTCCACACCTGTTCAATTTTAAACTAGTCATTTTTTCAACGTATTTGTTAAAAAAATTCTTACAGTTACCACCTCCAGACGTACGTGTAGGTTGTACAGCGTTATTTTATAATAATAATAATAATTTATTTATTATAAAGGAGTACATACAGAGGTAAAATGAGCCCGCCAAAGCCGACAGGGGGTTTGTGCGACGTCGCCCGGCAGCAGCGGCCATCACTAGTGTCAAATGTACCTATTTGCAGCGATAACTGAATAGAAAAAAAAAACGGAAAAAGAAAAGAAAATGGAAAAAGGGAGAAAAACAGACGAAACTTCTCTAGTGCTAGTGGAAAGCTACATGACAGTGCTTGCCGCACCCAGATCACGCTAATGCTGCACAATATTTTTTCCCTCAGCATTCAGATCAGCACTGACAACTTGCTCAAAGTATTTATATTCATCCACCTGTTGCAGTGTTTTATTACCTTGGCTTAATGCTTGGGTCACTAATTGTGCGTTTTCAATAATTCTCACTTTTCTCATATATATCCTTAAGCTTGCCGCGGGCTCAGTTTTTCATTCGACATCGCTATGGTTCACTGAAGACGCACAAAGCTCCAGTAGGGGATGGAGAAGACCGAGAAAGTACGCCAGGGAGGAAGAGGGCAGAGCGGCTCGAAATGTCGCTCGTATTAACCGCTATCGGGACGAAGCGGCTGTGGATAGAGCTGCGACAGCGGCCTCACGAGAGCAACATGAAAGTTAAACAGTAAGTTGAACAACGGATCACCAGAATGTGCGACTACGCTTTCGCATTCACATTCTTAGAAAGCTCTGAGCATTCTTCCTAGCATACGTTTTGTTTCCAGTTACTACGGAGCGTTTCTTGAAAATGAGCTAAGACCGCTCCCAATTACTGTACATCAACTGCGAATGAAATATTTCTTTTACACCAGGTTCTTTGTTTCTTGAAATGATCGACAGCCCCGAGCTACAACACCACTTTAGCTACATATGTGGGACAAACAACGAGCCAGGCTTCGAACACTCAAGGTCCCCTCTAGAGTGCGGTGCCCAAGTGCGTTCGTGGAAAGCGCAGCGGGTGAACAGGGTGAATAACGCGCCTTGTTCTGACGTCCAGTTCCTGCCACGGCAAGACTAGAGGAGCGGTGCGCCCGCCGCTCTTGTAGTGTGGCCATGCTCCCGCATTTGACGCTTTCTTTTTCGGCCGGGTGCTATAGCGTTGCGTGCGTATTGCACAACAATACTCCGGAAGGAAAAAAAAACACACGTAGGATTCCAAAAAAAAAGAAAACAGGTTTTAGCGGCATGCCTTTATTTGTTCGGAAGAACGTCCGAACAGCGTGCAAGCGCCGCCCGATATTGCTACTTGTCTGGGGACAAACATATTGCCGTGTTGTTTTTATTGTTTTCCACGAGCTTTTGAAACTAAAATGGGGAGGTACGGTACACTCTACCGGGCCCACGTTCCTCTCCTTATTATTGTTTTTTTCCTTTGTTTGTTGGACACGAGAGTTCACTCGAGGAGGGGGCAGGTTTGCTGGAAGTCGTGGTCTTGTACACCCAGGCACTGCAAACGAGCTCGGTTGCTAAAGGGAGCTTCAAACGGATTCCACCCCTTAAAGGCCTCGTGCTTTATTTAAGAGGCTATTTGGTTTACCCGGTCTTTCCTCAATGCGTTTCCTCAGTCTACAGTTGCTAGTCTTTGAAAACGACCCAGATAAAAATAAAATATCGTTAAACAAAAAATGAGCGCATATTATGCTGCGTAAATCAAAAACCTAAAAATTTTGTTTACAGGTTGCTTTCTAGTTAGTGACATTCACGCAACCTTCATTGCCTCCGCTCTCCCTCCAAGATGCCCCCTCTCTCCCCATGGGGTGGCAGGCGGTAAGGTGCAGGTCCCTCTCCTCTTCTCCTACTCCTCATTCTACTTCCGACATCCCCTTCTCCCTCCCCCTGTAGTGCCATTGCACCATCTACAACCGTGAATCGTCGCAGGTGTCCCTCCCTTCCTCCCCGATTTATTTCCTTTCAAACACGCCCTTGCCTCTATTGGGTGGTTGTGTGCGCAGCTACAACGTTATTGGTCGTTCGAAATGTCAAAAACCACAGGTCCGTGTTTGACTGCGAACGACGGAGAAAATACATGGAGACTAACGGGGAAGGGGGGGGGGGACACAGTCAAGACGCCCGTTGTGTTTGCCTGGTATAAACATGAATCAATACCAACTGGCCCCCTTCAGTTCTCCTGTCGCGTTCAGACAAAAGTATCATGAAAGTGGTTAAGGTATCGCATACACGTTGAGCATTAAAAACGGTAGCCGGGAAGCCTATTCACAATAATATCATAAGTTCTTGCCAGGCCACTCTGGCATTGGCGGTAATGAAGTGGCGGATGAAATGGCCGCCAATGCTGCACTCCGAAACACAGTAGACATGGCAACACTACCTTACACAGACCTCAAGCCACACATTAGACAACAACTCCGTAAAACTTGGCAAGCAGACTGGAGCGAACAGACAGACAACAAACTACACGTAATAAAACCACACTTGGGACAATACACTACTGACTCGCACAACAGGCACATTGAAGTTACCTTAGCTAGGTTACGGATAGGCCATACACATGTGACGCACTCGCACCTGCTCACGGGATCTCCAAGACCCCGGTGTAGCAGGTGTGGAGAGGGCCTATCCGTAGTCCACATACTCATACAATGCAAGGCACTTGACACAACACGACACAAACACTTCAGAGAACTCTACAGACAACATATCCCACTACATCCATCGCTGTTTCTAGGTGACGATGCCATAGTTTACGTGAAACGTGTGTTTGAGTATTTGTCCGACGTCAAGTTTTTAAACCTCATTTCCTATCACGCATCATGAAATCTGGCGCTATACACCAGCCATGCTCATTGTCGTTTTGTGATTTTACTTTTGTTTTTGCTGATTTTACTTAGTGTTTAAGGTTTCACCCTATCATCGACTATTGTTTTGGCGCTCTTTGCCCCAGTTGGCCTTGCGCCATAAACATCCAATGATCATCATCAGTTCTTTTTAATTCGCATTTTTGCCATGCGCCATAGTCATAAGAATGTCATGCATTTTCGCCATGCGGCATAGTCATGTTTTGCCATGCGGCAAAAACATAAGAAATTAGGTAGAAGAAAAAGAAGGGGTACAAAAACACAGGTAGTCAGGAAATTGATGCCCCTGTACAAGCCTAAGGTATACATGGAGTCCGGTCTCGTGTAAAAAAAATTACACCATCTTCCCACGTGGGAACCCTGAGGGGATGCAAAGCCGTGGAGTAGTAGCGTTTTAATTGGTTGTTAAATGGTGGTGGGGGCCCGAAAAATGGCGCATACCCACTTAGGGGGATTGGCCAAGAAGAGTTATGTTTTAATTACAATCAATCATGCGAGGCAAAATAATGGAGCAGAAGAAAGAATTTGGTCTAGGTTAAAGAGAGAGAGAGAGAGAAAACACGAAAAAAAAAACAACAGAGGGAAGAGTAGGAAAACTATAGTAAAAGTCATCCTAATCGGAATGTTTTTTACACTGCAGACGAGCTGTCTCCGAAATGAAGAAGTGAATGGCGTTGCACACGTCCCTGTGGCATCGGCCCAGCCTAGTCCCGCTAAACGACAAAGCACCGGTACAGTCAAAGGCAGTCCAAGACATAGCAGGGGAATCTCCAGCAGCCTTCTCCGATGGTTAGAAAATCGGCGGCAAAAAAGAAAGAAAAGCTCTTCGGATTCAATTTCTTGGCAAAAGTGGCACAAAGGGGAGGTTATCAGATTTGCCCTGTATAAATACCGATTAAGTGGAGGCACACCACAACGAAAAGAAGTTAGCAATACTTCGCACAAGCGAGTTTGGCATAAACTTCTTTCCCAGCGGTACTTGAGGTGTTCAAATTCACGAGAAGTGTTCATACCATGATCGGAGGCATCTTGATTGAGCAGGTATTGGCGATAACGTGCCAACAACACGCAAGAAAACGGGGGGAAGAACCTCGACGATCAGTAAAGCCAAAGCAGTTTTAGCTAATATGTCAGCGGTTTTATTGAGGGTTAGCCCCAGTGGCCGGGCAGCCAAACGAGCCGAATCTCCCGCACGTGAGTGGGGACGCAGGAATAAAACTTTTTGAGAATAGGATGTAAAGTTTCTGAGGAGAGAGCCAGGCACACGGACAAGGAATCGGTGAGTAACATCACGGAAGGATTCGCCGGATCAAGTTTCAGGATTGCAGGTAGTAGAGCAAGAAATTCTGCATTAAAAATGGCGATAAAATCTGGTAATCGCAATGAAAAAGACCAGTTCAATGTCGGAGAAAAAATGCCCACCCCAACCTTTTCGTCTTTTTTTGAAGCGTCAGTTGCAATGACCACGTGGGATGGGTATTCGGACTGGTGAGCCAGGAGAATGTTATTGAGTATGTTAGGCGGGAGAAGCTTAGCTTCTGTCGGAAGCTGGGTTCCATCAACGCGCACCACAATTGCTGCCAGGTTAAGCCACAAAACAACGTCGACGACCTCAGAACTTGCTGCCTTGCGCTCCGCTTTGCAGAACATTCTTGGGCAAGAATCTTCTGTGTGGGTGATTGGCCCAGATTCACGGGCGGCGCTTCAGCAACTAGCATCATTCCCGCGCGAACAACTGGCCGACGAAATACACACCCTGCATACACAGGCTGCCAGCATGCTTCACGAGGTAGTGTTACAGTGGCTACCTGGACATTGTGGGGTGAATGGGAATGTGGTGGCCGACGAAACAGCTTGCGCGGCCCACACCCAATGTAGTGTCATCATCCCGATTCCTTTCTCTCGACGTGACGCCGCGACACTTGCGTACTCCGTGGCGCGGCAGTCACAACTCTCCATATTGACGGAGGAAACAAAAAATTATCAGCCATTATACAGAATTGATCCAGCCTGCACTTTTCGAATGCCGTGTGGCCTGGGAAAGCGCGAAGAAGCAGTCGTTCACCGCATTCGCCTCAACGTCGCTTTTACCAGCCACTACTTGCACAAGACACGCCGAGCTGCCTCCCCTCACTGTCAAGTATGCAGTGTCCGTGAGGACATAGAGCATGTACTGTGTGTGTGTCCCCGTTATGACACAACGCGGCTAACCTGGAAGACAACTTTGGGACTGCGTGCTGATGCACCATTGAAGCTTTGTGACGCCATTGGTCCTCGGCAGTCAACTGCCGCGGCAACCCGGAGTACGCGTGCCTTTGGTGTCATTTCTCCGTAACTCCGGCCTGAACGAAACTCTGTGAATGTTTGGCTTAACTTCACTTCTGTTTGTGCGCCATGTGCGTGATCCTGCGTCTGTCAGCTTGGGTGCTTATTTGTTTTTGTAGTGTCTGTATGAGTTTTTGTGTCTTCGTTTCCCTTCACTTTCGCACATCTCATGTTCATGTGGAGTAGCAAACCAAGCTCGTTGCCAGGCTGACTTCTCTTCATTCATTAAAGACATTCCTCCTCCTTCCTCCTTGGCGTTTTTGGGGAAAATATTCTCAAACAAAATCCTTACTACTGTGGATGGTAACTGCAAGGCGGGAACTGAAAGGAGGGTGGTGTTTAATGGAGTAAGAAACGAATTGGCAAAAGCGACCTGTGGGCGCCAGAGACGACACCAATATGTACCAAAAAAGGACCTTGCATGCTGGAGGAAAACAGCCTGTGGTCTGGCCAGCGGGGACTCAAAGAACTTTGCGAATGCATTAACGGTTAGGTATTTGAACCTGGAGTTCAGGGTTAGGACTCAGGCTTCTAAGTACAACACCTTAATCGGGACGTAAGCGGGCAGGCCTAAGCAGCAGCGCAGTGCTGGACGTTGAAGCTTCAGCAAAGGCAAGAGCTTATAGGTCGCAGAGCCAGAGAACAAAACGCACCCAAATTCTAAGACTGGGCGAACATACATGCGGTAAATCATCAAGAGTGTATCTGCTCTCAGACCTGATGTTAGAGTAAAGGCACGTGTAGTCGTGTATTAAACGTCTTCTTTATTTATGGAGTAGTGGGGAACGTCTTGCGACTTCTCGTTCTCGAAGCGAGGAATCCGCTGTTCGACGCTGGCGTTTCGAAGCGTTGTCACGTTGCCGAACGCCATCTGGATCAGCTACTCGCCGCTGGCGTTTCAAAGCGGCTTGTCGTTCTCCAAGCGAGGCATCCGCTGCTCGACGCTGCCGTTTACGTTCGGCGTCGCGAACTTTCCTCTGTGCAGCCTTGTCTTCGGAGGTGCTCGTGGTTCTGACAGTGTGTTGGCTGGCGCTAGTTGAAGGTATGCCAGCCAGTTCGTTGACGGAATCGTTGGCGTCCATTTCCAGTCATCCGACGGCGCAGTACCGAAGAAGCAACTGAGCGTAGCGTGGACGGGTTTATTTGCAGAGAAGAGGGACTGGAGAGGAGGAGCAGCGCGAATGCGCGTGATTGGACAGCTAGTGGGGAAAGGGTTAGAGGAGAGCAGCGCGCGTAGCGCACAGGTGGTGGGGGGAGGAGGAGGGGAGAGAGATCGGCATTATCAGAGCTGTTGTGGAAAGGAGGAGAGGTGCGTACGCCGGACGACGGAGGGTCGACTAAGAGATGCTTTGCGTCTAAAAGTTCACCAGCGACCTGCAGTAGCTGTCTTCGTGCACCCACCGGTTGCAGTTTCCCGGTTCATCCCACCGAAGACCAACCACTCTAGCACACTGTCCCGAGCTGTTCTGGGTCCTGTACACGTCCACAAACGATGATTGACATCCGCTTCAGCCGCCACAGCCGGACACTTGGGACATGTTCCTGGGTCTTCTGGTGCGGGTCCCCAATCCCGGGTGACGGAAGGTGTAAGGTCCACCGCAGCCCGAAGCCTCCTGAGAGAAACTTCCTTCATCCGGGAAATATTAGGGGGCAGGGAGCAGACACACGGGGGAATTAGGGCACGTGTGACCCTTCTCAGGAGAGATTTCCGGGCTAAAAGACGGGACCGCGGATCACACGGAAGGTGGCTAGGGGAGGATTCAGATTCAGGTGGGGCAGGAGAGTGCGAAAGATTGTCCGCTAATTGGTTGAAAAAATTGTGACCGTGCCCCTGTACCCAATGTACGCGTACCATTAGCTGTGCTGTCATGTGGAGGCTGTGAATGTGCTGGCAGATCAGAGGAGTCTTTTTCACTTGCTTTAGGTGCTTCACAGCACTGAGCGAGTCTGTGTATATATGCGCCTCTTGGATGTTAGGCAGGGGACTTGCAGCTTTGATTGCGTGATATAGAGCCTGGAGCTCCAGTAGCAGCGGGTCTGGCGTGTCGGTGGGATAACAGCATGAACCTTTCAGTTCTGAGTGTGTGGAACTGACGAAAGCGGTCCGTCCTCCGTGCGGGAGAAGGGCTGCGTCTGTGTACAATACACAGTATCCTTCAGGAACTGTGGTATCTGAGGTTGGCGCTGGCTGTTCACGGTGACAAAGCTTCGTAGTCTTATTGGTTGTTATTGCTGGATAGCGCCATGGTGGAAGGTCGTCTATGGTTGAAGTCACGGGAGGCTCCTTACAGAAATACGAATGGAGCGCTCCGACTATAGGTATATAAAAACGCTTGAGCTTTCTTGCTTATTCACGCTGATTTACAAACTCCGTGATAGTATTGAGCTGGGCGTGCTCCTGTAAGATAAGAATCGGGGTGAGACGAGGAAGTGCCGTGATGGTGCGCATGGCCTCTCTGTTTATAGCCTCAAGCCTCGCCCATTGTTGTGCTGTCAAGTTATTCACAATATACCGTAACATCGTCAGAATATTACAGAAAAGTTGTCAAAGCGTCACACCATGCGATAAATTCGTCGTCGAAATGTCATCGTATGATCGTACAGCTGCCCTGAAATTTCACATCAGCGCATCTAAAAACTTCTCGGGACACTGAACTTCCGTACATAGAAGGTCATAGCGTGGCTTACTGCTGTGACGGTATGTTTTTATAGCGACATCGACGCAACAGCCTCGTTATTTTACTACCCTTGATCCGCCGTGATCCATCCTGATTCACCTTAACCATCTTCATTACATGATAATTCACTGAAATCCGTCTTAATACCCATTGGATCTCTCGTTACCGAGTCGTCGACCGTAAACAAGCAACCTACCCACAATCCGCCTGCATCCGTGTAAAGGAAGGTGGAAATGTTCTTAATGCGTCGTCAGACGCAGCTTACGGGCCCTGCTGTAAAACTAGGAGAAGGAATCTGCGTCTCTGTAACCATAAGTGGCGCAAAGGATGGGCGCAATGACTGTCATCATCATCATCATCATCATCAGCCTATCTACGCCTACTGCAGGGCAAAGGCCTCTCCAATTATTCTCCTATTACGCCGGTCCTGTGCTAACGCGACCAATTTATCCCCGCAAACTTCTTAACCTCCTATTTTATTGCTCCAACGTTGTGGAGCAATAGAATTCTCAGTCAGCCCCGGACACTACAGCTCAAGAGGCTGACGACTGCATCGGTGACCATTTGTTATGAATTTTCTTGCCTAAATGTACTTTAAAGAAACAAATTTTGTGGTTATAGGTGCTCTGGCGTATGTTATCGTTGTGCAAAAAGCCCAATTTGCGCTCCTGTGTATAGCGCGGTCAATATGACCACAACTCTAATTGTAATTCTAAGACGTTTCGGTTGGTGCTCTGGCTCAAAACTAAGTACACACAACGTGCACACCGTTCTAATGCAGCAAACCTCGAACGTTTATGGCATTAGTCATTATTTGGCGACATCCTCTCCTGAATATTACTTTAGCGTTGCGGATTATATTAAGCTCGATTGCACGTGGTCATTGAAGTTTTTTTGCATAATTACGATAAGTACATAAAATCATCTAACTAGGTAACGAAGATATTGCACTGAGTCGTTTTGTAGCGTGAGCTACCCTGGCCGAGGTTGAGAAGTTTCGCGTGGCTCCTGGAAAGCCGTGCTGCGAATGCGCGAGGAGCAGGGACGCCACACGGCGAACAGAACGCTACTCGCTTTCTGGAATCTCTTAGGCACCGCACGAGCCCAGCGTCTTCGCCGACCACCGTTCCGCGCGTAGCGGCATGGTCCACTTGATGATCATGCGAGAGGTGACCGGGTGTGGGACCGATGGCTCGTGCATCGCGGAAACACCGGCGTGCGCCTGTGGGACCAGCTTGGCTCTTGGGCGATTGGTGACGCTGCGCCGGCCCCGCTTAATAAGTATACATGTGTCACATAATGCGTATACCATGTGTGTGTCATTGAAGCAGCAGTAAGCATGATAGCCAAGCTAATCCTAGACAACCAGGGAAGCTAAGAATAACCAGCTGAAGGTTAGCTCAGGCTACGTATATCCTGGCAAAGCCGAGCTAATCCACTGGTAATTTTTTCAAGCAGCATGTCCGCTCGTGTTGGGTCAGCGATTCATAGATGGGAATGGGGAGAAAGCAGCTTCATCTGCGTTCCGCGCCGTCTTTATAGGTAGATGTTCCACTGCTGCAACGTCGGACGACAAAACAATGACGAAGGATCGAGAGGGCACCGTAACGAGATGCGCTGAGCATGCCCTCGTACTTGCGAGAAGCCTGCTTTACGAGCTCATCGGGACCTCCTGGACGACGATTATGACGGGGGAAGCGATCGATGGCTCGCCGTCGCTCTGACAAACAGCAACAGAAAACACTACTGAGCCGGCGCTCTGCCGTATATATGACGTAAGGCGAGGCTGGCAGGCGTTTATTTTTCGCGAACGGTGTGTTGCAAGGATTGGGTAACAAAACATTTTGGTAATTTGTACTGCGCACACCCCTGTTTGCTCTCTCCAGCACAGAGATTTGCGAGGAATGCCCGTCTCACTTTACGATCTGGTTTGCTTAACAAGGTCCACGGCAGCGTGTATGTGGTTATTTTTCAGTCAAGTAGAAAAGAATGACAAACTGGGATAGCGGATGAGTTGCGATTGTTCGCGGCACTGGTAGGCGGCTTTGGCTGACGCAGACAAGTTTTGCTCTAATACGATTAGATGAGGCCGAACATTCTATGCGGTAGTAGTATGGCAGTTTCTGTTTCTAGCATGCCTGTCTAAAATTTAATTATTAAGGATAATAATGGTCTCACATAGGCGCAGGCGTATTAACCTTTCGCTGCGCCAGCTTGCGCTCTGCAGAAGTACATTTATCTAGTTTGACCTATTCCGTGTCAACCAAGATTATCAGAGTACATTGTCACATGAATATGAAAGATGATTAAGAGACGACTTATGTACTTCTTGGAATACCATGGCATCCTTGATAGTTGCCAGGCACGATTTAGGTCGGGAAGATCCAACAGATCAGTTGGTGGCATTGAAGTCATACGTCACAGCTGCTTTTGTTCAGAGACAGTACTGCATGTCTATTTTCTTCGATTTGGGAGAGGCGTATGACACTGCGTGGCGTTACGGTATCCTGCGCGACCTAATATCTTACGGTATATTAGGAAACATGTTGAAAACACTAGAAGCTACCTGTCTGAACGTACCTTCGAGTAAGAGTACGTGGGGCACTTTCCCAATTCCACACACAAGAAAACGGGGGTTCCACAGGGCGGGGGGTACTCAGTTGTACACTTTTTTATCATTAAGATGAAAGAAAGCACTGCAACCAACAATTTCTTATTCTTTATATGTCGATGATATTTATATCAGTTACAAATCTTCTAACCTCTCCATTTGTGAGCGGCACGTACAACTGGGAGTGAACAAACTTGCCAAGTGGGCTGATGAGAATGAGTTAAGGGAAATCCTGAAAAGGGCACTTGTGTCTGTTCTCAGGCAGGGTGGCATAAGGCCAGAGCCTGATAATATTCTGAATGGTTCGGCCATTTCGATTAAAAAAGAGCATAACTTTCTCGGTGTTGTGCTAGATGATAAGCTAACGTTTATACAACGCATTAAACAACTAAAGAATAAGTGCATTAGGGCAATGAATATATTGAATGTCTTGATCCACCAGTCATACGGAGTAGATAAAACGTGCCTTCTGCGTCTTTTTCAATAGCTTGGTGAGGTCGCGCCTGGATTATGAGAGTGTTATATATGGATCGGCCGCTAAAACAGCCTTAACAATGTTGGATCCAGTTTTGCACTTGGGGCACCGCCTTGCGTGTGGAGCCTCGGACGAGCCCCATCCAAAGCTATGTGTTGAATGTGACCAGAGGTAACTAGAGCACCAGCGCACGTACACAGCAATAATGTATGCTCTCAAGGTGGCATCATTGACTAATCATTCATGTAATTCTATCATTACAGACACGTCGGCCACAATCTCTTTCTTAACCGTACATCCGTCACCATGCCATTTCCATTGCGTATGCGCGCGCAGGCACAGGAACTGGGAATAACGATTAACGATTTATCCAGAACTGCTCCACAGACTTGTTGCTTCTCTGGATATGGTCATGTGTCCTGTGATGTCTCTTTTAGACGATTCTAAAAATAAACACACCGAAAACGTATGTTGCAGCATTTTCTACACTTACAACAAACATACCCATACACCACATTTTACACAAACGCCTCGAAGTCTGTTTCTGCCGTCTCATGTGCTGCACATGGCCCGAACATCACTAGCACAAAGACACTGACCCCAAACTGTAGTATGTTTACACCAGAAGCCCACGGAATTTCAATTACGGTAGAACACGTTATTAAAACCAACATCCAACACTCCATTATCTTTACAGATTCTCTTAGCGTGGTGTGGCATTACACCTGGGAAAACCAAGTAAAAATTCTGCCATAAACACACTCATTAAGAAGATAATGTCGGCCTATGCATCAAGTATGATGATATAAGTACGCTGGGTGCCAGACACAGTAGCATTCAAGGAACAAAAATCGCCGCTCAGTATGCTGCGGCGGCCGCTCTTCGCACTGGCTGAATGAACCTTTGGTGCCGTATTTAGATATAAAACCTGCTATACGACGGAGGACTCCGTGAACTGTGGCAGCAGGAATGTAGCAGAGAATCCCATAACAAACTAGATAACATAAAACCATACATAGGTAAATAAAAACTACATAAAATAAAACCATACGTAGGTAAATAAAAACTACATCAAAGAAAACCATACATAGGTAAATGCGTGACCGTTCACAGAAGTGTCCACTTGCAGATTGCGAATAGACCACACTCACGCCACACACGCATGTCGTTAGAATGGCACACTCCCGCCTGTTTGTGACAAGTTCGGGGAACGGCTTTCTGTGCTCCACGCCTCAATTGAGTGCACGTTTCGAAATGCCGCGAGAAAACGAAACTTTCCTAAAATCTACACATACAACGTGTCACTACACGCTTCCCTTTTCCTAGGAGGCGAACAAATGTTCATTTACAAATGTGTTGTAACCTACCGTGCAGATATCAACTTCTTGAAACTCATATCGCACAGGGTGTGACTTGAAACCCTCTCATCCTTGAGGGAGGTCCTGCTGATTCTTTCGTGCGCACAGTGAGCCCTGCTAGCGCACCACCCTCTGAGGATACAGGATATGTCACGTCTAAATCGGAATCCTCTTTTATCCATCATTAAGAGCACCTACACGTTTTAGTCTGTGGCCCTCTACACGAAAATATACATTTTTTAGCCGATACCATAATCATCTCACACATATTTTATGCCTGAACCTGACATTCAAGGACCACCTTATAGAGTCTGGCGCTCTTTGGTCGTAGATACCCTTGCACCAAAAAACACAAACATACCACTACTAGGCGCCTGGCAGGCACCAGTACAACGAACACGCTCTTGCCTGTTGTCCCGGCGTGCGCTTATTCGCGCCGTGCACCTCAAACCGAAATGTTAGGCCAACGGAGGGAACACCTTAGAGTTGGTGTGGGCATTCTAGAAAAGAGGCGCGTACCTCCACAGCAGCGCATACTTGCCGTGTGGGACTGGCCAACCAAAGAATCCATTACGAGAACTCTTCGTGTTCAACCATCGTCGTCGTTAGACGGAGGCGTGCATGATTTTTGACTGCCTGGGGATTTTTAACGTGCATTGAAATCTTGACACACTGGCGTTTTCGCTTTTCGCCTTCATCTGAGAGGCGGTCACCGCGGCGGAGATTGAACCTGCAATGTCCTCGTGCTCAGCAGCACAACGCCTTAGCCACTGAGCCACCGCTGCGGCTACAAACTGAGCGCTCTGACTTACCCCCTTGAAAACAAGACTTCTCGGCGAACTACGTGAGCTCTCCCTGTGAGAACTTGGCGAAAGTTTAATTACATGTCGGCAGCGGCTCGAAACAAACACAGGCGCCACTACTAAGAGACTTCAGATTACTTTTCCGTGAATATGACTCCGGGAAAGCTGCTTTAGTGTCGGGCAGGGTACGACGGCAGGCTCGGTAAAGAATGGAAAAGTGGTGGTCCCTCCTTAGTCTATATTTTTGCGGTCTGTGGCGGATGTGCCTGAAGCGAGAACTGCTCATACACGAGACTCAGGAGAGGGCTTAGAAAAAAGGGGGTGTGATCTACCTCGTGTACTACAAATGTTGTTGATACTTTGTGCCTTTTACACCACAAACGATATATCACATGTTTTCAACAGGGCCATGGTTTTGCCATGCCTTATCGGGTTAACGAGGACGGCGCCGAGGTGGTACCATTATATTAGTCTAAAAGATTACGTAAGCAGAAAGAGGAGGCATTGTTTGACTGATTAGACGTTCACTTACGCCGTTCTCGTTTTATACAATTTCTGGAGAATCGTCATATCTATTTGAAACCAACTAATAAATCTTTTGATCCGAGTAGTAGCATGAAAACTTTAGAAAAGGCCGAAATCAGCATTCCCATCAAATTCGTGATATTTGGGCTGGGTGTTGCAGAGGGGTTAACTGTATCGCTGCAAAGAATTCTTGCGATAGTACCGACAGGCGCTTTTGGTTTCGTCTGATGCATGAATGAACGAATGGCATAATTACTTAAATAATAATTAATTATATAATTGATTAATTCATTCATTTATTCATGAATTATTAATATCAGGGGTTGTTGTTGGGGCCCCGCCCAATTCGATGGATCCTTCGTCCGCTATCACTCGGTTGTTTCTGGCTTCGCAGGCCTTTATCAAAAGGTCAAGATGATCATGCAGTTCTCCTTGGTGGACCATGCCGTCGTTTGTTTTCTGGTAAAACTGTGGGATAGGAATGGGTTGCAGATGAAAAAAGAGGTCCCTGTGTACAAAGCTCTGGCACAACCTGAAGAAAGTTAACAAAAGTGTCCTTCGTCAACCGCATGTGGATTCACTTATTTGGCGTCAGGATTAGGGCAAGTGCAGCTCAATATGAGTTGACTGGAATAGTACAAAATGTCGCGCAATTCGGACGGATGTAGTGGTTCATTAGAACCTCAAATACATTCACCGACGTACTCCTGGCTCGGCTTTGCATCCAGGGTGTCCGTGGAGTCCCCGATGTCATTTAGAGATTTGCAACCCAGTCACTTAGACAAACTGGCCCATTTGACAACCGCATTTTTGCCCTTTGATTGGAATGGATTTACCCGCACCTACACCGGACATGTTGTACGGGACGGCATCACGAGCCTGACATCCCCCTGTACAATGAACGAGTTGTCGCCTATTTTTCCGCGTGCGCTTATCACGTGCTCTGTACTGACGTGGTACCTAATTAAACAGTTCAACCCCCCCCCCCCCAAATTACCGGCAGAGGCACCAACGTGGTTTCGTTTGATTTTACTGCCCATTCACACGTGCTAGCGCGCGTGATTGTTCCAGCACACGTCGGTTGCGCAACTAAGCCCAAAATCTGTCATTCCGAATCGCACGCCAAACCATCCCGTCACTTCTCCGATACTCATATTCGTTTACGCGCATGCCTCATGCATGCTTTGTTGCGACTCCCGCGACATAAACCGTAAAACAAGGTGACTGACCATCAGAGCCCATTGGCTAGAAGCTATTTGGGCGGCAATAAACACGTCGGAGGTGCTTATAGTAGGCGTCCGTTATCTCTTACTCATTGCGTACATAACCGAGTGGAGACGAGCCTGAGACGCGGATCGTTTTGACGTAAGCATCCGCGATGTCTCCGTCGGGTGCTTCAATTTTAACGGTATTTACGCAAGGGACTGGGCCTGCGGAGGAACAAACGAGTTAGTGCGGCTGGTGGTTGTCGCCTGTCGCAACGGTCGCGCCGCTGCTGCGCTGTGCAAGAAGCGCCGTCTGGGATGCTAAACCCATCGCAGCGAGCGTCCCTCTTTCAGCGACAAAAGAGAAAACGCGCGGGGAATAATTAAAAGGGCATGTGCCAACTACAAAGCCACGGGAACGCCCGATCGGTCAAGCCCTTATAAAAGCAGCGTATAATGGCGGCGGAGAGAAGAAAGACGTCTGCACCGCTGAGTAGACGTGAGTACGAGTGAACTCGGGCAACTCGATCGCCCTTTTACCCTGGAGGGCATCCAACCTCGATGGGCAATGTACAGCTGCAGTTGGGTGAAGAGACAAGAATATATTGTCACGTGGCCAAATAGACGCAGGTTTCTCCAAGGAATGAATGACTATTAGAGCGAACTTACAACCGGCAAGGACGCAGTCAACAAAGTGAGCTGCGCAGACGAATGTCGGTGAATCCGATGCCGTGGTGTTTCCCTCGGGAGCATTTATCTTGCGGCGTTAATCCTTCGAGAACCATCGAACCAGTTCTAGAACACTCGCGATCAACGATGAACATTCTATCTACTGACGACAGGCGATACACTCTTCCTATCAAAGACTGCCTGCGCGGCATACAAAAGAAACACATATAAATGCGCACCCTTATTTAAAACTAAGATAAGAAAGCTCGGCGCGGCCAGACACTGGCAACATAACACACCAATAAACAAACCAGAGCGTATACTTCCCGACAGTATTAGGACAACTTGAAGCAACTGACTTTCCACTTCCCTATGAGAATACTGATGGCCGTTCGATATGGTGTGGAAGTAATTGGGTGTAAGTGGATACCAACGTTACTTGAATGCGAATGTATTTGCGGCTACCGGATTTCTTCGCCCGGGGTGAAGGGATTCGGGTTTCAGGGGTACGTATGGCTGCTGCATAGGTACAAGGTTATGTGAGAGGGGAAGTTATTGCCTAAATTAATTTGAAAAGAAATGTTGAAGGAAAGTAGTTTTCCTGAGTAGCTGCTTGGGTCTTGATGTGTTGTCTTATGTGGGATTTTATTTTTGGGAGAGGGAAGGAAGAAGGGTCCGAAAAAAAAGAGAAGGCTTAACATCCGAAAAAATTCACCTTAGGAACCAAGAAAGGGAGCTTTCCGAAAGCCATGGCGGCAAAATACAGGTTTGTTCAAAACAAATGAAATAAATTTTGCTAGCTCACTGAGCCCCACTACCCCCCCCCCCCCAAAAAAAAAAAATAAATAAATAAACGAAAAAATATTGGGCAACTTTCAAATGTTGCGCCATCGCGACGTGATAACTGCAGGAGTGTCGTGTTACGGGTCGACGCTAAAAACATTTTTTTAAAGACGGTATTCTTTCTTGGGCTATTTAAACCCAAAAATTTGGGCATGTCTGTATGTCTGTATGTCTGTCTGTCTGTCTGTGACTCGATTCAGCCACCCGGCCAAAGTATAACAGAACCTACACAATAGTCTTATATGCTCACAGCCAAATGTAAACGTTTAAGCCCGGTTTATGTGTTCATATTCGTCAACTTTGTTGCACAAGAACAAGACATTAGGCAAATATAAGACAGGAAATTAGTACACAAGGGATATCTACAGTGTTCCGTTATTAAAAATTCGTGGATGCTTGGTTTTTCGAGAGCAAATGATATTCTACATGTACTGTAGAAAACCGCCGCCTGCTGTTGCCCGCGCCACATCCTGGCCATATGAGAAATCACGCGGCAATAGCAACGGAAGGTTTCACTAGCTAGGTTCCACGTTCTGCTTGGAACGCACGTGGAGCACGGCGACGTGTTTCTATAAACATTGCAGTCGGCCGCCTCGATTAACGCGCGTCTGCGGCGTACTGTAGCGCGCCGGCATCGAGGAGCCCTGCCTGTAGCAGTGGAACGCGGTAAATTCAAATCGCCTTGAGCAAACCTTTAGTGTGTTTCCCTTGGGATGAGCGCGATGGAACAGAAACAGCATGAGAAGTGACCGGGAAAGCAAAGGAAGGCATTTCCTTGGCAAATGTCTACAAAGACTATCGTCTTTTGACGACATTTGCAACGAAAGGAACAGATACGCGGCCAGTTTTTTTAATTGTGTGAACTGCGCGTCAGCATTCCGGTGGAACGATGAAACGAAACTGGATCAACGACTACGACTACGATATCACGAACATGTTTCCTGCCTGTGGCTTCGAGCGGCTGCCGCCAGTCCCACAAATGAGATTGGGTCGTCATAGAAATGTCGCCGGAAAGTGGGTGGGGAGGCGCCACTGTTAAATAGGTTTTGCTTAATGTCTCAATAATTTGCTTGAAGTTCGCGAATTGGTATCGTTGTATTGGGAGAAAGCAGCCTTTATACTCGAAATTCCATTTTGTCTTTATAACCTCATCACTCATTTCTTTGGGGTTATTGTCATGGTTCACTGAAGAACCAAATGTCATCTGCACATCTCAAGTGACTCGAGTATTCCGCATTCACTCGTATCCCTCGTATCCCCGACGTCTCTCATTCAAGCTTCCTGAATACACCCTCGACACGAGCTCTAAACAATTTCCTGGGGATAGTGTCTCCTTCCTCAGCTCCGTTCCTGAGCTCGAACTTGTTACTCTTGTTGGGAAAGAATATCCTAGCAGTGAATCTCTTGTATACAGTCAAACCCGGCTATAACGAACCCGGGTAGAGCGAGTTATGCTACATATCGAACAAAAATATTTCAGTTACGGAAATACCTGGGAAACATATTCCTTATAACGAAGTTGACATCGGATATATCGAACTCTGTGCGCCTAGAATGGCCGCCGAAATGCATGGTCTCGAAGCGGCGATTGAGATGTGGATTGGCCGCGACCACGGAGCAAGAGCCGCGACTGAGATATTGCGCGTCGCACGGAGCGACGTGACGCCCGACACTTTCCGCAACTGTTTCCGACGCGCGGGACTCACGACGGAACCCGCCCAGTCAGCGAGTCCGGACCAAGACAGCAGCATTGAATTGTGGGAAGAGTTCGCTAATGTTCCCGATGATGTCGCGAGTGAGAGCCGTCCGACGATTATAATGAAGCGCTTTCGGCAGTGGATGTGCTCCGCCAATGCTTTTTTGAATTTGGAGGACGCCGACTCGAACTGGTGCAAACAATGTTTTGTGTAGAGAATGCTATGCTAGTTGAAGCCGCCAAAACGAAAGAGGGAAAACAAAAATCACCGCTTTTTTTACAAAGTAGGCAATTGGGGCAGAAAGTAGCTTTCTTACTTGCAATAGATGGATTACTTTGGGTGTGGTAATGGCTACTTTACTGTGTTCGTTTCTGCATTCGGGGATGGTGGAGTTGGGGAGGGGGGAGGGCTCCCGCGGAATTGCGAACTCGTAACAATCAGCTCGTTATGGGCGGGTTCGGCTATATCGAACTATTGGATATATCGAACTAATCGAAGTGCATATTGCAGTTCGCTATAAACGGGTTTGACTGTATGCTTCTCAAATGTCATATGGAGGCGTCTTCTATTTATTAGTCCTGTAATGGCCCCAATGGCTTATGTCGTTTTCAATAGCGGATGCAATAGCGAGAAAAATAAGCCTAGAATGTTCGCGCTGTGTCCCCACTTTTAGTTCATTAACGGATGACGTCCCACATATGAGCAGTGCGCCGTCTCAATTTCGTTAAATAAGCCCCGCCGACAGAAATATTTATTGCGAATAAACCGCAGATAAGAGGCAGTTTAAAAATGATTGACATCCCACTCTGTGAAGGTGGATGACCAGCGCAGCTTTTTTGAACACGACATAGAAGTGAGAAAATTAAAGCGAGAAGTTAGAGCAGATTTTATTTCTCTTGTGCGTGGATGGCAGTCGTCCCCAAGAAAGAGTTTTGCGTCTCCGACACGATATCACACTAAACTTTTTTACACCCTTTTTGGCCGAAAAGGGTGTAAAAATCTTGTCCCGTGGCTAACACCCTTAAAAGGTGTTTTGGCAAAAAAAGGGTGTACGGATGAAAAAAGGGCGTTGATCCCAACACCCTTAAAGGGTGTTGAGGATGCTCTGCTCAACACCCTAAAAAAAGGGTGTTGAGCATCCGGCAAGCGCAGTGGCAATGTGAATCGGCGAAGCGCGCAGCATTAAACACAAGCAGCCAATACGCACAAGTTACAGTTGGCACACAAAGGAATTCAGCAAGAAAACCAACGGGATGCAAGCGGTACAGGGAGACCATACTTACTTAGTAGTACATGTGCTGTTCTTGACTTTATATCCAGCAGAGGAAAAAAACCCAATCGAATCGGTGGGCTTGTCGCAAAAAACAGATATTTTAGCGCTAATTTTTGAAGTATGGATTTTACTATGAGACTACACAAATCAACATGCAGATTTCCAAAAGCTTTTTAATTACGACGTGGTTTTTGTGTTTCATAACTTATAGAATTTTATTAAATACCAAACAAATCTTCTCCGCCACCTCAACACCCTTCAAAAAGGGTGTTCACTATTTCAACACCCTTTTTCCCAGAAAGGCCTAAAGCTACAAATTAGTGTGTTCGAAACTAAGAAAAAGGGCGTAAAGAAACAGGGTGTAAGAAAAAGGGTGTAAGAAAAGACCGCCAACTAAGAAAAAATGTGAAGAGACCTCCAACTTTGGAGGCCTTTTGTACCTGTTTACATGGATGGACTGAACATTTTCTATAAGCGGTGGGTGTTTTGTACCTCACCATGTTTAAAGCAATATGAACTGGCATAGTCTATTACCAGTGGAGCTCTTTGAGCTTGAGCTATTTTGTGGGGCGTTAGCAAAAATACAAAGAAAAAGAACTGCTGCACCCGTAAATGGTGCACCACCGCAGATAGGGTATTATAACAGTGAAGCCGCGGCTTTCGAGCTTGTTAGAGTGTGAGGACAAGGGGCGCATGTGTATGCGCACCTCTTACTATACCATTTCAAAGGTACTAGTTTTTTGGGATTCTAAAAGGCAAAAAAAAAATTGGCGAAGCTTGCAGTAGTGGTGCAAAGCTGGAGAAACAGCATAGCTGGGGGCCGACCTAGCTTGTTTCCCCTTGGATCCCCTGGCAGTGGGGGGGGGGGGGGGAGAGGGAGGGGGCAGACTGGAACAGCCTTGTAAAATCCGGTTAAACTTGGCCTCACCCCTCAGCGGTCATCCTAGCTTATCAAGAACATTGTAAAGCTCAGCAAAAGCAAACATAACAAAACTTAGCAACACCGGAAGAAACTAGGTCGACTCCAAGCTTCGCTGTTCTTTCTTTGCAACTGAACACCTATTTCCCACTGTTTCAACACCCTTCAGAAAGCCAAACGTGTTGCAGTCGGTAAACATCCTTTTCGCCGCACGACTATAGTCTTTTTTAATTTGGAAGGTTCAAATTTGTGTTTCACGTGCCAAAGCTAAACTTGGGGAATGAGGTGCACCGCATATGGAAACGAACGATCATTGCATACTAGCAATTATTTTTTTTTTTGCGTTTGAAAACTTCTTGCGAGTAGAGGAGTATATGAGGGGATGTCTTGTTCTTTACATTGCTATTATGCATCCGAGCATGGCCTCATTCAATGAACAGCTGAACACCTTTTCCACACCCTTTCAACACCCTAAGAAAAACCAAGGGTGTTGAAGTTGATCAACACCCTTTTTTTTCACACAAAGAGGGTGTAGAGCTAGGAAAAGGGTGTTGAGATACAAGAAAAAGGGTGTAAAGGCCTCCCAACACCCTTTTTTCACCCTTGCTACACCGTTTTTTGGCTAAAAGGGTGTAAAAAAGTTTAGTGTGCGTAGTTGAACGTGGTTAAGCGGAGATTGTCGAATGAAAGTTCGGTTTTCTGCTAAAGCGGCAGTGAATGTGCACACAATTTGCACTGCAAGAAAAAACAGACGCTCCTCGCCGCAGTGTCGCTGTTGGGGCGAACACACAGGGAAGTTTGATGCAGGCCGCGTTTCCAGCTTCATTTTCTGACGGCACGCGGAATACTATGTCTCTCTAACCGCATGTGTGAAGGCCCGAGCGATAAGAGCCTTTCGCTGCGGATGCTGCCGCCGCCGCTGAATGAATGGTTCGGTCGGTGCCCGGAACGGGGTCAGTGGTGCGCCCCGTCGGGGCGGTGAACAACACGTGTGCTTGCTTGCCCTTGAGCTCACGAGGCACTTGCGTAAGCGCCAGACGAGCGCTACAAGGCGTTTTAATGGTTTGTACCCGGAGTAATAAGCTTCTCTAAAAAGTCGGGCAGGTGATCTGCGTCTCTCAGAACGGACAATAGAAGGCAATTCTGAAAGCTTCACACGACTAACGTACTGCAGGATCGACGTCTTTTGATGTGGCGCTCATGCGGGTTGTTTTTATTGCTTTGTTAACGAATTCAGGAGTAACGACACAAACCTGTGTGATTGTTTGTCATCGGCCTCAAATAGTTTTAAATGTGCTACTAAGGTAAAGCAATTGCACCGACGCCTCCCAAGGCTAGGTCCACTCGTTTGCTAACAATTCACTCACACACACACACTCACAATGACGAAAAAATCCAGCATTGCGTAAGGAGGCGCAGCGTTTTTTCTCTTTCCTCAGTGGTCTGGGGTGCAGCGTGTAGATGAATATTGTTCCTTCAACGTGAGGTGTTGTGGCGTTCTATTCCGTTTCCTGCGAGCGTAAAAAAATCAGCATTGGCTTAGCTCAGATATATGGCAGGATATACGTAGCGTCAGCTAAGGTTCAGCTGGTTATTGTTAGCTTTCCTGGTTGTCTAGGAGTAGCTTGATTATCGTGCTTACTGCTGCTTCAATGACACACACACGGTATACGCATCATGTGACACATGTATATTTATCAAGCGGCTCCGGCGCAGCGTCACCAATCGCCCCAGAGCTAAGCTGGTTCCGCAGGCGCACGCCAGTGTTGCTGCGACGCACGAGCCATCGGTTCCACATCCGGCCACCCCTTGCATGATCATTAGCGTGGGCTGATGATCATGCTGATGATGGTGGGATGATCAACTGGACCGGGCTGCCACGTGAGGAATGGAGGTCGGCGAAGAAGCTGGGCGCGTAGGGTGTGTGAGAGACGCCTGGCAGCGAGGAACGTTCTGTGCGCAGTGTGACGTCACTGCTCCTCGCGCATGCGCAGCACGGCTCTCCAGGAGCCACGCGAAACTGCTCAACCTCGGCCAGTGTAGCTCACGCTACAATGATCAAGGTAGCAAAGAAAACGTATGAAGCAGTGGCCTACTTCTCAACAACTTTCCGGCGATTTCACTATGACGTCACAGAATATTGTTTACGCGGTTGGCGGCCGCCGAACAAAGCCACCACCAGAATGACCGGATGGTTGCAGTGGGCCCTCTCGTTTCGTTCGATTATGTGTAAACAACGCACTGATAACTATGAATTTTGTGCTGACCGATATTACGTCACTGAAGGGCGAAATTTGAAAGGTTTTTCAGATCTCTCGCACTTTTTAGGTTACAAAACGTGTTTCGTGGCTGGTATAGATCTGGTTGAGTTACCAGTCTAGTCTGTTCAAATTGAATAAAGTTGTACTTGGTCTTCATTTTCCTTCCCATCCCAAGCAAACTCTTTTATACAAGAGTTCGTTATGTAATACATGGGTATGGCTTCCTGTCTGAAGTTGTTACTCGCATCATCATTATTTTTTTTCTTTCTGCGTCGGCTATTCGAGGTGGCGGAACTATTTTCAAGACCTTTTGTCCTCCTCTCTAGCATAAAGCCATCCATTCCATTCCGTCCCATGACGTGTTCCAGATGTTGGCGAGGTCCTGACCAAACACGTCCCTCAAAAGTGGGAGGCGCGCCATTCAAGGTGGTAGGCAGCAGCTGTAGTGACCTTCGCGGCAGATTGCCACTTGCCGAAAGGGAAATACAAGAGCGCAAATTTGAAAACGGTCCTTTTATTCTTTCTAAATGCTGTCAATGCCAACCAGGGCAGCAGAAGCCAAGCGGAAGGCCACGCGCACGCCTTTTACTACTCGCCAGAAATGTTGCAAGAAAATGTAAGAAAAGAAAGTCAGACCTAAAGAATAGAAGAATTAGATAGGGCTTTCTGGCGGGTCAGCGCGTTCACGAGAAAAAAAAGTGGAACGGGAAGGTAAAGGCCAGCTGCTTCAAAGTTTAAAAAGCCTCATGCTTTCCTTTTCGTCCGGATTGAAAGAAAATTTTGCAGCATAATATTGAAACGCCGTCAAAACCTTTAGCCCCTCGTCGCTGTGACAGCATTGGGGTAGCCGTCGGGTGGAAAATATTACGGGAAAAAATAGGAAAGGCGAGTGCTAGCATTTTGCCGGAAATTGGTCACGCCATGCCCCTAGACGTGCGCGAAGTCTTTGTGCGCAGAAAATAGAGCCTTTTGGTTGAAAGAAAAGAGAAAATTCAACGTTGTTACATGTTCAGTAATTATTCGGATATGGGTGGAGGTTTGTTTCTCCAAAATAATATTGTTCGAAAAAAAAAAAAAGAATGAAAAGGAGGCACTCCCGTCGAAACCGGACTAATGGCCACAAACAACAAGGGTGACCATAATGATGAAAATAATAGGTTTTTATCACGATGAGCCATGAGTTTGTCGTCATCGTGAGCCGAAGATGAAAGATAAGCCAGAGGGAGGAGTAGGGGAGGAATACGTTTTTTGGAAGGGAAGGCCCTAGGCCCATTTGGAGAGAAAGAGTTGTTGGAGTTGGAGCCGGGCTTTGCGGTGGGTATGAAGCAACAGGCAACAAAAAATAACCCATGGCAATGTTACATAGCGTTATCATCCTCTTCAGCTCCAAATTAGCTGGACTGAGAGCCTGAGAAGTACTTCACTCTGGATTGCGTGCTGTCAAGCAAGTCGGGTTTTGTTACTTCTTGAATTTGACTTGAACGCCACGTAACTTAGCAAAGTTAGCTTAAACGTAACACAGAGGATGGCAAGAAGAACACGCAGGACACACATATGTATGAAGGAAATTTAAGTTTTACTCGCCAAAGCTGCACTTGGACGGTAAGGTGCGCCACGGGGGAAGGCTACGGACTTTTAAGTGCGAATGCACTTTATAAGCGACCCTGAATTCCGGCGACCGCCGTCCGTCCACATACAACAGCTGCGGGTGCGCGCGCTCTTCGCCTTCCTTGGCAACGGGGGGAGATGGGCGAGCGCTGCCTGGCCGCTGACATGGCACATACCCACGTGGGGGATTGGCCAGGAATCTCCTCGTCTTCCTTGGCAACGGGGGGAGATGGGCGCGCGCTGCCTGGCCGCTGACATGGCACATACCCACGTGGGGGATTGGCCAGGAATCGGGCGTGAGAAGGGCTAATGCACCCGCTTAAAGGAGTACTGACACGAAATTTCAAAGCTGAGATCCGCTCTAGCAATCAAGTACAACGACAACACAAATAGGTGTCTGTGCATGGTACATACCCACGTGGGGGATTGGCCAGGAATCGCGCGTGAGAAGGGCTAATGCACCCGCTTAAAGGAGTACTGACACGAAATTTCAAAGCTGAGATCCGCTCTAGCAATCAAGTACAACGACAACACAAATAGGTGTCTGTGAATAAATGCATCTTTCTTCTTTGTAGTTGTGTGTGTGTGTGTGATCTCTCTTTCGCGAACATTACCGAACCGCGCAAATTCAACTCGTGCATTCGCACTTTCACATTCTTCCCCTCGGGGAAATGCGGGGAAATTTTTAGGCCACCTGTGGGTTGTTAGTTGCCCCTGCATTCTGCACAAGGACGTTTTTTTTTTCGGTGCCACCAAAGAAACGGTCGCGGCGTTCGCGGATCCAGTAGACCCTGATCTCAGGAGTAACACGACATATATCCACTGAAGCACGGTGGCGGGTGGCTCTGTGTCTAGGTGCGCTCTGCTCGGCGGAATTCGTACATTAAAAGACCTTACTACTGAATCAGCGCTTAAAGAAACACAAATTAAATTTCCCCAAGTTTTAGTATGCATGCCAAAAGCGCCCTCTTCCGGTTAGGAGACGAAGTGCTTGTAGAAATTGCCTCGGATCCAACCACGAGATAGCAATCTGGCTCAGAATAGGTGTGGGGTGGGGAGCACCTGGCAAGCACTTCCAAATATTGAAAACATGCAACCTCTGTCCCTCAAAAAAAGGCCTACGACCAGTGCATGCTACAGGTTATGACTTCACCACCACTCCAACCAACCCTTCGTCACCTGTTTGGCCCTGAAGTTGAGGCTACCCCTCAAGTCATATCCCAACCCCTGCGTCAACATCGTTTCCCCATCGTCCCGTCGTCGTCGTGTCTCTGTGCAGTCAATGACAATATGCTCTAAGATTTCCCAATTCCGGCCGCAACATACACAAGTTTCGTCCTGTTGCCTCAAGTTAGCCGTGTATGCCCGTGTTCTCAGACACCCCGCCCTTGCTTCAAAGAGCAATGCACTGCCTCGCGTATTGCTATAGAAATCTGCCTTCCTGATTTCTAGTTTCTCTGTTCTATAGCTATCCAGGGTCTTTTTCACTGCCATTTTCTGTGCCCAATTCTTTTATCTGCTTTTTGGATGCTGTGTATACGCCACCTTCCCCTACCTAATTTCCGTACAGCTTGGTCATCTGTCTGGTCCTCCGTCTCCACAGCGTGTCCATGCTCCTCATGTACAGGTACCTAAACACTCACGATCCATTTTTCCTCCTCGATGGCTTGTAGTCTCTCCTCGAATCTTATCTCGCTCTGCGCCTTCCTTGCCTCAAATGATGACCAGCACATATCCCCCTGTACCGCTTCATTCGTAGTTTTGCTATGGGCCCCTACGGCCAGCATGCCTACCACCCCCTGATTCACCTCCAGGCCAGCTTGGGTCTCCGACTTCATGCATATAACCGAATTTTCCGAAATGACCCCCATCACCCCCTTCCAGATTCCCCTTACCAGCTCGTCTTAGCCCCACAATTTGCTATCCTTATTATAGCCGCGTTCCGTCGTCCTTTTGTTTTAAGCTAGGTATCATGCGCATACGTGTAATCTGCGCCGTCATTAAGTCATGATGCTAAATATTCATACTCCTTTACCCGTGGTATTTATACTTGTTGAACTGATACTGATTTGTGTTCCGTGTCGTCGTTGAAGACCACGATACTTGATTTTTCTCTGCTAAAGAAAAACGCAAGGTGCGTCGCTTCATCTCCACATAAATCTATCAGGCCCTGCATACCTATCCAGTCATCCGCATTCAGCACTATGTCGTCCGCGTACATTAAACCAGGAATTTGTTTTTCCACCACCTGTCCATTTTTAATGTATGATAAATCGAATCCCAGCCTACTGCCATCTAGCTTCCTTTCTAAGCCCGTCATGTGGATTATGAACAGCAGTGGCGAAAGAGAAAATTCTTATTTCAAACACTTGTAGGTGTATGCCGGCCTATTCTATGCTACCCTGTCCCACACTATTTGCAAATGGTTCTCCCGGCGTAGTTCCCTCAGTAAGTTAATAAATACTGCCCATACTCCCTCGTCCTCCAGGATCTTCCATAGCTGCTCCCTATCTACGTTGTCACACGCCGATATAATGTATAGACCGTTCCATCGGGTGAGGGGGAAACGTACTCTCGCACGCAGCGGTCGCGGCACGCGGGCCGCCCATCCCCCCCTCTGGAGTGGGCGCGCCGATCACGGCGGGCCTGGCGCAGCTGCTTCTTTGCCTTGACTACGCTCTGTAGGCATCGCGCGTGCGGGTTTACCACTAATCTAGGGATTATTTTAATGAAATGTCAATAAATGAGCCAATCTAGGAGCTTTTCAGTGGCTTGTGTGCTTTAACACGCAAGATGTTTGGCAATTTTGTTCTGCTGAGCTCTTTCTGTACACCTACTTTGGAGTAGTTGCAGAAAATTCTTCTACCTTCTTTCCAAACTAAAATAGGTCACTGAAGCTTGCCTCTGCCGCAGATGGTATTAGTTCCATCTCCACCGTTGCTGCGGTCACATTGCGGCAAACCCAGCTCCAAGTATTACGTGGGGTGGTCTTGGCGATTTTCACACTGACTACTACCTTGCAAGGTTGTCCCTTTCCCCAGCAAATCTGAGGGGAAGGGGGGTGACCGAAGGAGATTTTACCTCCCTTCTTCCCTTATCCCCGATTCGGGCAAAATAAAGTTGTTCACTCACTCACTGCAGTCAAGAGTTCAGTCTATTACCCAAATGTGATGTATCTTTGTCGGCAACATCGAACTAAGCAACGCAAAAGCGAACGCTTGTCTGGTTGCCCAACCACGGACGCTTAAAGGAGCCATGAGGACAAAACACAAGTTCGGTCCATTCGAAAGATTGCCTCAATAGAATCATACTGGCACCACCGTTAACGCACACTTCGCTCAAATAAGCTACATAAATAGGAAAAAACGGAATGGCCATGCGACCAACTAGCTCATTTCCCGCAACAGAACCTATGATGTCACATGAGCTCAGCTCCGCGATTGGCTGAGGACGGAAAAAGTAAACGCAAAGTAGGCACGGCTTATAGGGTTTCCGAACGAACTATTTGCGCTTAAGTGTAATGCATATTCATTTTACAGCAGTAAGAATGGTGCGGTAAACAATGAAAGTTAAAAAAACGCACGTAAGCATAGAAGTACCGATGCGCACTGCTGTTGGTACAGGGCGCACTATGCTTGTTTTAGCTGCACAGCACTCCACCGCTTTGAAATTGTTTTACAGGACACTAGCCGATTGGCGTAAGTGGCGTTGTCTTATGTGTCCCTATTTGTCGAGGATACCCTAGTTTTCATGAGACGATCACTTTTTACAGTAACAAAAACAAGCCAGGTGCAAATACGCTCAAAAACAAAGCAGCGGCGGACAACAGTTTGTGGATGACTATAGCAGCGCCATCTGGGAGGGCTGACGAACAGCAAGGCCGCAAACCCGAATGACGCAGTGGAAGTTCGCTTGAATGCACGCACTTGTGACGTCATTTGTGATTACGAAAACCTACGATTTGGCGAGAGAATCAGTATTTTAACCTGAATTGATCAATTTCTCAGTGAATCGGCATCATTTGCTGCCGGACAAGCGCTAGGGGCGCTAGAAAACGCGAAATCTTTCGAATAAAACAAACTTGTATTCTGTCTTCATGGTTCCTTTAATAAATCCTTATATGACGCTCTCCAGGAGCTGTGTTGTTTACTTTATTTATGTTGTACATTAGTTGCACGGCTAAATTGTGCTTGAGAGCAGCTCGAAATTCAAGGAGATGAAGTTTTGTTTATAGTTGGCGACAGTGGTGGCTGATGGTGAGGTGTTTATATATCGGTAAGATTTAATACAAAAATACGCGATGTGCCAAATACTTACGAAGTTCTCCCAAAACTACATGTATTAACACCTGCAGGGAAATGAAGCCTCAAGTCTGTTACACTGACACGCTCTTCTGCTTGTTGCCCATGGGCACCGAGCGTATCACGGTTAGATCGTTTTAACAAACATCAGCTTTTGCCGTAAATACGCGATACCGGACATACACACGCAAACAAAAAAAACGTTTTGTTTGTATTTTTTTTGCCTGGTGATTGTACAGTGGCGTTGCGACTAAGGCCGCTGTGCAACGCCACCCTGTTACAAAGGGAAGCCACTAAGCATCATCATCATCATCATCATCACCATCATCATCATAGAATCATTGCTCCGGACTTAATTAACTGCGTTCACGTTTAATGGTATTGAACTAATTTGTTTAGAAGCCGACGCGCGTGTTCCGCCTACTACTGGTTGCGCGGCACTGCTTTTCACGTAAGCCGTGCTGGCGTTGGCACTTCGGTTCTAGAAAAGCTGAAACGAGGGTTTGAAGGCAAGATAAGGTCAAATACAACATGCTCGCTCACAACATGCTCGTTCATTTACACCAACAACTAGCGGCCCGCTTCCATTTCTTGCTGCAGTGCTGTTGCGGCGAATTGGTCCATTAAAGGCCGGGTCGGGCAGTAAACGTTTAGAATCGCCGCAATTAATCGCTTATCTCTTTATGAAGCCGCGGCGACGACGATCCCCAGTACAATCTTTCACCGCACTATCACTACCATTCACTCATTTAGAACTTTTATTTTCAGAAATAGTGCTGCTGTGATGGGCGGCGACAAGTTTTAGCTGCTGCGGCGTTTGCCGATTCATGCGCGCTCCGCGCCCACCGTGCAGGCAGATGCTGCCGCCGTCGCGCGCGTAACGTTTCCGCCCACAGAAGATGCTCCCTGCTTTTCAGTGTTATTAAAGCGAAAGCTTACTCATAGGGGCCTATGCTGTTCTGTCATAGAAATAATGCATTTTCCCATAGACCACTTGGTCGACTGGAAAGCTCTTCTTATAAGATATTTTGACACGCGGTGGGTTTCCGTTGTGTCAGAACGGTTACTTTAGGGTCGCGAAAAAGAAGAGAGAGAGAGAGAGAGAGAGAGAGAGTTTTATTTCTCGAGCAGAGGCTGATGTGTGGACCTCGCTCTGTGGAAGGCATCCCTTGTCCGGGATGCCTTGACTTTGGCTGGCTGTCCTTGCTCGGGTCACCAGGCTGAGCTGGGTATCCGGGTCTAGGGCTGGCCAGGGAAGCCCTCCCCTGCTGGTAGGTGGGGTTGGGAATTGGGGGCAACTCCGGAGTACGTTGGCACTCCCATTGTATATGGTAGAGGGTGCCAGGCTGGGGACAGTAAGCGCAGAGGGAAGATTGTTGGGTGGGGAAGAGGAGGTGGAGGCGGGTGGGATGTGGGTAGGTATTTGTCTGGAGCCGCCGCCAAGTTGTAGCGTCCTCTCTGAAGAGGCGCCAGTGTGGTGGTGGGAGGCTGCGACGAGTTTGCTTGTAAAGGGAGAGAATCTCTGTGTAGCCGCTTAGAGGAGCGGTTCTTGATAAGGCAATACAAACATCGTTCGGGATAGCGTTAAACAGTACACCTTCATCTCATAAACCACGTATCGGTATACATTTAGGTCATTCTTAGATGCGTTTACTTATTGCGCGAGAAATCGACGCATCGGTTTGTTCTTCATTTTGTGATTTGGGTATTTTGACGGTTGACGGTTCCTTGAGTTTTGACGGTTGACGGTTCCTTGAGGTTTGACGGTTCCTTGAGTTCACTTTGAACTAAGGTTGGACGCAATTCTAGCTTTCGCGCTTGTCTCATCTTTATTAGGAAGGGAGGGTAATTTTTTAAATATTTTGTAAATGGCGCGCTGTACCAACAGACTCACCTAGCTCGTATGACGGATGGTAACACTCGACATTCGTCCCTAAAAAGATACGCCGTACCGGAGCGTCGCCGGCATAGACGCCGGCCGAACCGCCGAAACTACTGGCGGCTACACCCAGAGTCGCTGATTGGCTGCTGAATTTCACGGAACCCGCCATTAGCGGCACCGTAATCCTCAGCGAGAGCTGCGTCGTAAAGGCTATGTCACATGCGAAAAGCTACGTCGACGCTTCGTTCAATGGCTGCGAGAATTTAAATGAAAGACAAAAACAAAAGAACACGCAATCTAGCGCTGGCGCTCTTAAATTAGCCACCTATCAACGCCGCCCTTTAATGTTTTCTCTTTGCTCGGCAATGTTGACAAGCATCAAGCGTTTTTTCTGATTTGGTTGTTTGGTAAGGTTTTGCCCGTATAAACGTCTTGCCTAGTAATTCTGTTAGCTTTTCTCTGGGCGGGTGAATCGAGGGACAAACAGATAGACTGTCAGCAAGACGCACAGTCCAGCACTTTCAGATTTAAGTAGCCCAAGAAACACCACCATCTTTATAATTCTTTCGTTTCTGTAGCATTTGTTAAACCTCATGCTTCGAAGAAATTGCACCAGACAACAAAAACAAGCGAAGCATAAGCGGAACTTACTAGATATATATAGTGCCTATTTCCCTGGCTTTACTTACAGACTTTTGTGCAATAGGTGCGACCAAGCGAAGGTTACGATATTTTGCTGTTTCCTGGTGAACAAATTTGCCTCGCATCTGCTCACTTTACTGGAAAGGTCAAGACATGATAGGCTTCTGCCCCCCCCCCCCCCCCCCCTCCTGCCACGTAAATGCCTCTCTTATCTCTCCTGCCCCCCTTTCACAGTCTTCCACTTCGTTTCGCTCCTTCCGCAATAAACAGAGCGGAGGTTTGCTCAAGTTAATTCGTTTTTCCCGCGTTCCACTGCTTGCGCCATCTACCGGAACACTTTATAACGTTTGCACTTGCAACACTGCCATGAGGAAGCGCTGTTGGCACCCTTTGTATTTTGAAGTGAAAACATTGGTATTTGTATTTTTGTATTTGTATTTTGTATTTTGAAGTGAAGTCAACGCGGACTTTTTACTCGCTATCGCAACTATATAAACATTTATTATTTATATACTTTAGCAATATTTAATTATTTATGTATAGATTACTTGTTGCCTAATTACGATCAGCTTTTTCTTTTGGAGGAGAAAAGCAAAAACGCCCGTGTGTGGAAATTTCGGCACACGTTAAAGATCCCAGGTGGTGAGAATGAATGCGGAGTCATCCACTATCGCGCGCCTGTCGTTCAGGTGAAGCTTGTTGGCGTAAAATCCACCAATTTTTAATTTTTATTTTTTTGTGAGTTATTGTTCAGCCAAATTCATTATAAGCGAGCAACCCTTACGCCTGGACATAATCAATTGTCAAGAAAAACATTTTGCCCATTAACGATCCCATTCCTGCAGAATAAAGACAATGCAAATAATAAAGGCCTTGCGGGTATGGGCCCCCATTCAGTTCGCGTCGAAAAGCAACGTCCTGCTCCCTTGGAGCCATTATTACGTGCGCTCATGACAAAGGGTTCCTAATCGCTTTCGGTATTAGCTGACAAAATAAGCAGTGTAGAAAGCGCGAAATAAGTGCGAAGACTTTGAAGCCCAATCTAGCTTAGGTTGGACGTCAAGCTTAACAAGAAGTTTCTTTCTTGACGAACTTCGCCGTCGGTGGAATTCCTTTCATTCGAGCACGAAAAAAAAAAAAGCTTTGCAGCCACACGATATGCATAACAAGAGAGGTACGTTTAAAAGGGTGAATGAGCCGCTCTTTTATAAGAGCCGCCCTTTTTATATTATGAAGGCTGTCTGACTCGTCTTCAATGCGGATACAATGCAGGCCGGAACAAAATCACCCCATCACATTAGCATAGTGCCGGCGATATCACATAACACTTACGCTTAATACCACGTTCGATCAGCGTAAGCTTGAAGTGGAACAGAGAACTGATAGTGATTTTGCAAATCCGCTTAACCATTGTTTATATAGCAGTACTGTCAGCAAGATAACTGGAGCTGCAGTGGGTGTTGTGCTTACTTGAATTTTGAAGACGATAGTCTTGCTTTGGTTTCATAAACGTTAAAATATTGGTGTGTGTGTCGGTCAGCATCTGTCCCTCGATTAAGCCACAGTGTCAGAAGTTGAGGATAGTACCTGAACGAGAAATTTGTATACGCAAAGCATTCACAGTCTACTGAATCTGGTGGCACTGTTCATAATTGTCAAAATTGTTGAGCAAAAACAAAAAGTAGGCATATTTGTAGCAACACATCAAGAAACAACTGGTACTCGCAGTATTCTTGTCATTCCAAATAAATGTGCTTGATAGTTTAGAATATTAAAGAATAAAAAAATTTAGGAACACGAAAACTTTTCGTGGTATTGAAAGGCTGCTGACGCGTTTTATTCTACCGACCTAAATTGCGACACTTCAACCCCTCGATGCGCGTAAATTTTGACCGGAAAAACATTTGTTAATGGCATCTTGTAAAAAAAAAACATGAATGCAGAAAAAGGTGTTTATTGCTAACAAAAGATGACACATTCCTCTCAAGATCCCTGATAAAATTCCAAGACAAGAGCTTAGTGTTCTTGTCACGCCAGGGCTGCCCGATATTGGTCTGGTGAGTAACGCCTGTGTTCGCAAATTTCCAAATAACTTCCTGCATTACTGGAACGAAAACATTTCAGCCACTAGTTAATTTAAACAGCGGAGTCAAACGGTGAGTTAAGTGGGGATCGGGAGAGTTTGGAGAAACCGAAGTTCTCTAGCAACACGGATTTGTGGTTTGATTTCTTTGCGGTTTTACTAAGAAAAAAGGCGGGACTGGGCTACCCATTCAGCGTGATCCCCTTGAATGTCAAAGGTAGACATGTAATTGTGTTTTAGATATCCCACAATGTCTGCCATGTCACCTACTCCGGTAGGCATAACATCCGCTACCAGCTAGGTGACACTAGTTTATAAATGCGAGTTTTTATGAAACTTTGAGGAGCGTGAAATAAACAGATTTATTTCATGATTTTTTTTCGGGAAAATATGAAGAAATAAAAAACGACAATTCTGCACAGATGTATAGAAAACTGTACATACTTCATAAGGCGAAAACCTTAGATGTCGCATCAAAAGCGAGAAGTGACCGTAGTTGCTGGCAACTACACGAATGAAACCAAATTACGGCACCTGTAAAAAACATGAAAGTAAAATACACATAAAAACACGTTTGGGTCGTCATGGGATTTTAATCGAGTGGCAGAGCAACAGGCAAGTGTGCTAACTACACCGCTAACGCGGTACCGTGCCAGGATGGAAAAAACATATCCGAATGTGTGCCACATGAGACGGGAGCGTGCCGGCACCGCAAAAATGATGCAGCGTTGGAGAAGTCTTGAATAATCGCAAATTTTCGCATTGAAATCACTTAAGAGACTTACGCATTCAATGAAGTTTTGAATTAACCCTTAAGACAATATAAATTGTTACAGCCTGCATCCTAAAACTACCAGCAGAACTTCCGCTGTCGAATTCTGCCCACGATTTCACGTCAAGGCACTGATTTCTCGAAGGGCTTTCCTCCATGCAGATTGATCGCATCACAGAAGAATAACAGCTCAACAAATTTAAATGTTATACTGGTTGAAAAGAAACAACAACAAAAATCCTGGTTCTCTTCAAAGTTTTTTTTTTTTCAACCGCTCAAATCAATACACTGGATACGTACGGTTCAACCATACAAGGTCGAGCTTCTCAGACAAAAGGGCACGCCCTCACCAGAACAACACCGGGGCACACTGGTGCAATATTCGGCTGAAGCCAATAGTCGATGCTTTAGGCTAAAGTATCGGGATACGTCTTCGTTGATGAATGAATAAAGGAATTAATAAATTAAGGATTGGTTGACCCTTAGTGCCCTGCGACGATAACATCTTATTTCTCTAATCCCGAACAGAAGAGCCCCGATGTATGGTTTGCAGTGCACTGCACTGTTTACCCTCGTTATAAGAGCTCAGACTCCCGCCTTTGCTTACGCCGTTACTCCTTCTGCTTTCCTGGTTTCTTTCATTATGCGCAAGAAAAATATCGATGCAACTTGTGTCACGAATAATGGTGTTGACGTACGTACGTACATGCATACATAGGCCATGAACGTGATTATCGTCATCGTCGACGTCACCATGCCCATCATAAAAAGCAGCAGCGCTCTTTGGATTTGTGGCAATTTGGATAAGAGGCGATTGCTTCTCGAAGCCATAAAACAATAATATAGGTTAAGAATTAGCTTTGCGGGTACGTTGAATGAAAAACAAATCACGTAATTTTTTCCAGGAACGGGGTTGGTGAGGGGAGTAAAAAAGCATGAGTGCCTCTTTATTTCTGAGTTCTTAATACACCAAAGAATGCCTCATTTGCAGTTAGCATTCAGGTTTAACGTACACAGGTATGACTTTTGCTCTTTGAGCAAAATGGCAGGACTTCCCGGTCACATTGTTGGAATGGTAAAAAGAAGACGACCTCTATCCAGTAGGTGAGTTCAGCATTGCTGCGGACTGCATTCAGTCCTCTTGATTGTGTTTATAGGTATGAATAAGATTGGCGCCAAATTAGCACCTATAAAGCTAATCATCACGAGAGAAAGCAAAGTCTGTGCACACAGTCTTTCGTTTAAGTTTGCCTCTGCTTGAGGTTTCGCGTGTAGGTATCTTCACTAGATTATTTGATTCATCATTTCGCTTGCTCTCAATGGAACGGACAGACAGCCCCGTAGGTGTGCCATCGATGACAAGATTGAGCGAACACGAGGCGGCGAAGCAGCCGTTAAACCCTCGGCTAGTCACGTGGTTTGCTTACACTGATGCGATAGTACAGCCGGCCCAGCCGGCACTGCGCGATCAAGCGCAGGCGAAGCGGCCTTTTCGCTTTCTCCTAGTCACGTGGTACCGCCGCGGAGAGGCTCCGAACGTAGGAGCGATAAGAAAGAAAAGCGACACTTGCACGGCAGCTACTGAAATTCGTTTGCGATGCGATGAAGGACTTTGAAGCACATTGCGTGGTAGGGCTTTGGCTCTAAAAATTAGGAGGCGTTCCACTAATTGAAGGTGGATAACCGCGAGGTTGCAGTAAAATACACATAACGCACGTGGGTAAAGATTGTTGACGTACCCATTTTTATGTTTATTTGGCAATGACCGTGAGAAGGAGGAAAACGTTTTATTGGGCAAAAAAAAGGTGGGTGGCATCCTTGGGTCAGGAAGCCACGCGCTTCCGCAGCCCGGGTGGCCCGGTTGATCAAGCGGTACCGCTCCTCCTGGTTCAAGTTGTTCACAGCGGATTCCTACAGCTCAGGGTATGAGGAGATGTGCTGGCGGGGAGATTGCAGGAGTTGCAGAGCTGGGAGAAGGCGGGGGGCGGGGGCACGGACAAGAGTTTGGTGGAGTTGAAATAGGCGCCCATCTTGGCCGAAGTAGTAAGCGAAGGGTAAAGAGGAGGGTAGTGGGAGCGACTGTGGAGGTAGCGATCAAGGAAGTCAGTATATCTGAGCGTTAGATGGAAGGGTACTGGTGCGACCCCAAGTCGTCTTTTCTCGTACGAAAGTCGATTTCGCAGGCCGTGCCATGCACCGCCTCATTCCTTGCGAGGGATCCGTGCCTAGGTGTCCACATTGTCTGGAGGGTGGGCGGATTCTTGAGGGATCCGTGAACCGTGAGAACCTGGGGGGACGCGGCAGAGAATGTAGCAGCGACAAACCTGCTGAGAGAGCGTTAGGATTGTGATGTGGCCTGTAGTGGTTGATGTGGTGGCCGACAAGGCTGTGGTGGCTGCTTCTGCTGTTACAGTTGTGGCGTTAGGTAAAGTGGCCGAGGTGAGCATGGTCCCCGTGGAGTCCGTGACTGCTAGGGCGGCACGAGATGCGGAAGTGCAGTGAGCGAAGTCTTGTAACCCGTGACCCCTTCTCCCCTCTTATGTTCGTTACCGATGTTCCCCAAGTCTTTCCAGCAAGAAATATGAATATGTGGGCAATGGCGGTTAGTTTCTTCTTAAGGACAGTCACATTTGCGCTCCATGAAATGTCTCTGTCGATGATAATGTCGAGGAATTTGTGATGCCTGGAGTAGGGAACCAAACTCCCATTGCTCTTGATGCAATATCGGAACATGGGCTTGTGGGTAAATGCGACAAGAGCGCACTTGTCACCCGATATGCACAGACCTTGCCTTTGTAGGTAAGATCCCGTGACATGGGCCGCCTTTGGAAGTCGTGCCCGTAGCTGTGGTCGGGTGACACCCGAAGCTTACAGGCAAATGTCATCGGCATAAATGGAGACGCAGACATTTTTGGGGAGAGCGGGCACAAGTCCGATGATCGCTAGATTGAAAAGCGTTGGGCTTACCACTCCACCTTGAGGAACACCACGTTGAATAAGGTGCTGTGATGTTGGGCCGTCCTCTTTCACAACATAAAAATATCTTCCGGACAAGAAGCTTTCTACCCATCGGTAAATTCGCCCACCAAGTCCGAAATACTGCAGGGCATCTAGAATGGCCTCATGAACTACACTGCCGTGACGCCCTTAACGTCAAGGAAGAGGGCTGCGGACAAGCGTTTGCGACTTTTTCTTGATGTGAAAACGTTATCAGCTCCACCACGCAGTCTATGGAGGAACGCCCACGTCGGAAACCGGCCATAACTTCAGGGTATATGTTGTTGTATTCAGGGTACCACTGGAGCCACGTGAGTTTCATTCTTTCCATGACCTTACAAAGGCAGCTTGCCAAGGCAATTGGACGGTATGATGGAAGGTCAAGCGCAGATTTGCCAGGCTTGAGTAAAGGGACAAGACGGCTTAACTAAACTAAAAGTAAAGTTGAACGGAATGCCGGTGACAACACAAGGAATGACCTGCTGAAATTACAGCAGCAGGTTAACAGCCTTGAACAATACAGCAGGAGACAAAACATTGAGATACATGGTCTGCCACTAATTGGCAACGAAGACCTGATGAGCAAAGTAAATGATCTTGCCACAGAACTGAAACTTGCCCAAAAAAATTGACCGCCATCCCACCCTGCGAACGTGAATGTCCAGCGAAGCTGTATCAAACACCGCACATGCTGATGGGGGGTATGTTTTATTATTATTTTAGAGTAATGGTAGTGATAATCGCTTTGTGGTCGCTGTGGGAGACCGTGATTGGTTCCGCGACCATTTTCGCTACATTCTTATGCAACCGGGAAACACACGCGGGGTGAAGGAACGTGATCCCATTGCCGCAGGCGCGGTTATAAACAATTACGCGGTTTGCACTTCACACGAGAGTTTCGAATTACGTCAAGCGGCCCTTTCGGAACTAGCTGCAACCTACCTTTTACCGGAAACTCTTGCGAGGATGTTCCCATTGTTCACAGGGGCGTTACCATCCATCATATGCGTTTGATGCTTATTGAAACGAATTTTAAACCATTGTCCGTCGTTGGACTGAGGGGTGCATATTTATGATTAATCCTTGGTACGTCCATGTACCCCTCTCCAAATCCGAACTGGTCCGACCGTGTCGGAATGGCGCAATGATATTGACGTCGGCTACAGATCGCGAGGGACCCAGGTTCGAATCCTAACACGGGAACCGTATTTTTTTCTTCAATTCACCCACTATCATCACCATCGCCAGTGAAAGTTGGCATTCCTGCAGTGCGTTTAGTGTTTACGCCAGGACATTTACCCACCAACGACAGGTATACAGCTTCGCTTTAATAACTGAAGCGCACATTGAAAGCCTCCACAGGCTGCCGTCTAAGCGAAATAAGATTCCAGCTGTGATCCTCCGTTTTTCGTCACGCATCACTCGGGATGAATGCATGGAGCAACGGAGTCACCTGTAAGCTACTAAGTCTGCTGTATATTTCTTGGACAATTTGACTGCGCTGAAAAAAAAAGCTGCTTTGGATGATGAGAGAAAGATGCGCAGAAAAGCAGTACCAGTATGAGTGGTAAGTTGAGGGAAAGCTGTTTGCCCGCAAAGAAGAATGGTCCGCGTGCCATTAGACCGGAGCTGACCTTGATAAGATATGCTAGGCGTCAAACTTGATGTGTCCTGCTGAATATTCTTTCACTTTATGGCAGATGCCCTAACAGAATACTATGACACGGAAACGTTTGATCGCCTTGTTAAAATCCTTGTATATTGGAAAAAATAACATCTTTTCGGTTTTTCATGTCAATAATCCGGAGTTTGAAATCGAAAACACGTGAATGTAGCTAAGACGTGATTCGTTCACCGAGACATGGTTTAGAGGCGAACACGACGCCGTAGCTTTACAAGGGTAGAAGACAGAGGGCGTGTACCGAACCAATCAAAAAGGAGGTGGAACGTCAATTTACATCAGCGATAACACAATATATGAAGTGCTCCTAGAATTTTCAGTGTTTTGCAATGACTACGAGTCTATTGTTGTTCGGTGTTCTGAAAGAATTATTTTTTCAGTTTATCGCCCTCCATCCGGTGATATTCAGCCGACAATCCGAGCTAAGGGTTATCCTGCTTGCCTTCACTAAACATGCAGGCAAACATCCGAGCACCCTCGGCCCCCCCGAACGCATAATAATTTACACAGACTCAATGGACGCAATTCGAGCCCTTGGTTCACGCAAAACTACCAGTCGCATTGTCCGCGGAATAAAGAAACTCATTGCTGACTACCAACAGAGTGGCCTGCAATAACAAATCCAATGGCTCCCTGGACATGAAGGGATTGAAGGCAATGAAGACGCACACAGAATTGCCCGGGAACAACTTCGTATTCACCCCGAGCAAGGCTGTTTAGAACCCGTCGATTCAGATGAGGAGGCGGACATCGACACGGAGGACGGTGCTGCTTTGGCGAAGGCCGAGCGGAAGGCCGTCCTTCAAAACGAAATTCCGGAAGACCCCAACCTGTTGCCGCCCGGATTCAGCCGATGGTCAACAGTGCGGCTAAGGCGTACACGAATGGGCACGGCACTACCGCCTAGTACGGCTCACTATTTTTTCGGGCGTGGAAACCCGTACAGCTCTCCAACTGCCACAAATGTGGTATAGGTGCCCTGTGCAGTGCGCGACACCTCCTGTGGGAATGTTCGGCACTCAGTGTTCCTACAGAACGCTGCCTAAAGGCACATGCCCTCTACGACCGGCGGACTACGAACTTCGGGTTAACCCACTTGGAACCCCACCTCACAGGAAACACCTGCTGGACACTGCTTATTTTCATCGCAGAAGCCGGCATTGAGGACTGCGTTTAGGTGCCTTTCTTGCCCTGTTCTCCTCCACTCCTTACTTCCTATCCCTTTTCCTACTCTTGACCAAGGCCTCCGGTCATGTCAAGCGGACTTCTCTCCCTCTTTTACTTTTTTCTTTCAATAAACGTGTGTTCATTCATTCATTCATTCATTCATTCCATTCATCCATTCATTCATTCATTTATTCATTCATGCTATCGAAACGGGTGCCCGCTTTTAAATTTCTAGGAATTCTTTTTGATGAAAACATCAGTTGGACTCTACATATTAGTAAGATACATGCCGTTGCGTCATGGCCTGTTGGTTTGCTTTATTGGTCCCGTTCTGGCTCATACGCCAAATGTACTACGCGCTAGTGCAGTCTCATCCTCACTGCTGTCTTTTAGTATGGGGAAGCACGACGGAAAATAATTTAAACAGACTTCCAGTACTACAAAAAAGAGCTCATCGCTGCATTGAGAATGTACCTAGTACGCACCACTCTTCCCGTTATTTCTGCAGCACGCTATTCTTACAATACATCAGTTGTTTGACCTTAAGCTTAGTCATTATATTCGCAGGGAAATATCAAAGAACTCATTATTTTTAGGACAATATCTACCAGTTAATGTGCATCACGATATTCCGCCGAGTTGTTTTAGGACGCCAATGATCCGAACAAACTATGGTATGCAAAAATTAGACCACCTATCTAAATAAGCACCCAGCTGTTGTGGAATTACTGCAACACACCACGCATTGGCTCGCGCTAGGGGAAAAAAAATATTAAGCATTACTTAATACCTGGAATTCTGTAGCGCTACTGCGTGGTTTGTATAGCGCTGCTCTGTGTAGTTTGTTATAATTTGTTTTGTGCGCCTGTAGTGCTTGCTGCTGTATTACTTTTGATAAATGTACAATTTTGACTTTTCCTTCATTTTCCTGCAATCAAGTCTGGAATTGTGTATAGTTACTTTGTGTAGTTTGTAATTATTTCTGTTGTGCGCCTATTGCAATTGCTACTATATTATTTTGGAAATGTATAATCTTGTTTCTTCTACATTGCCTTTGTATAGCTAGTTGTCATGTTTTGTTTCTTACCGTTGCTGTGCAATGTCGCAATGTCGCATGTACGGCGTTGATGGCCGCCGTCAGTTGCAATGTCGCATGTACGGGGTTGATGGCCGCCGTCAGGCAGAGTTAATCTGACTTTTGCCTCTCCTTCTGAGACACGGTTTGTCTGAATAAATGAACTGAACTGAACTGAACATGCTATGATTATTAGGGCGGTATATGCATCTATGCCACGTGGAGCTCCCAGCAGTTGACTAAAGTGCAATACTTTTCTGTTGCGACGTGATGTTGCACGCACCCGACGCGAAGTGTCTGGCCAGCGGAAGCTTTTCTTCTGCCGGCTCATACCACCTGCAGCAGCCCGTTGGCGCTCCACCTGAGCCTGTCCTCTGACTCAAAAGGGTCTGACCAGCTGTACCAGTTTCGAGCATTCGATTCTTGGCTCAGCGAAGGCGTTTCCCAACGGCGCCGGCATGCATGCACATTATCGTTTTGGGCGAACTTCCCGTTTCCTTCACAAAGACGGAACGCCGATTCCCGCTTACTTAGCTTTTTTTCGTTCCGTTTCCGGATCGCCCTTCGGCTATCTTCACAGCGCGCTCCGCTTATACTTTCAACGTCTCCGAAGCCCTCGCGAATACATCTTCTCGGGAACACGTGGGCTCCTCCTCTCTATACTCTCACCTTTTACACCCCCAGCAACAAAAAAAGAACGCCGGGGGACAACTAACTTTTCAAGCCTACCAGGCCACGAAAAGACACTTTTTCGCCAGAAGTTTTCTTTTCGAGGCGCGTGAAATATGCCGACAGGCTAACTAGCGCTTAAGGTATGTAGAAGTTAGTTACTAGGTACAAGGGAAGGGGGAAGAGGGAAGAGGTAGGAGGGGGAAGGGTTGCGAGGCACTGAGGTAGTGAGTTCAGAAAGGAAAGAAGAAATGAAAACGGTTTTTGTGACCTGCCTTATGCGTTCTGAAATTAGTGCCAGAAGTTACGCCTGCGAACACTTTTAGAACACGCGTATAACTTACCAGCTTGCAAACTATGCAGCCACCACCAATATTTCCGCACTTCCGCTTAAATGTTAGCTTAGCTGCGTTTACCAGAATCCGGTGACTAGACAGCAACAAAAGGTAGTAGTAACCGCATTTACTCCCAGTCCGCTTGCCTAAAATGCGCCAACGGAATTCATTCATTCGTGGTGCATAAACGGCACGCGACCTTCGCGCAGTGGCTTTAGCAAAAAAATTACACCATCTTTTCGTGCGGAACCCTGATGAGGATGCGAAGCATCATGGGGGTTGCGTGTGGTTACATTGTGTTGCCGTTATGTTGAGTGATCTGGTGTTTAGTAGCGCCAAAGGGAATTCCGCATCCGGGTCCACACCGGTGCCAAAGGCACGCAAGTACTGTTATGCTGCGGTGAGTAGGCGGTGGTTCTCGAAGCGCCGAAACTCATGCATCATGTTCTTGTCGATGTTGTCGTCTCTGTGGTAGAATCGGTAGTCTCCGTCAGCGTTGGTGAGGTAAAGGTTGTTGACGTCAGTGCACCGACTGAGAGCAACGTACACGCCCTCCTCTTCTCATATTTGTCTTCTTCTCCTTCTTCTTTAGCGGTTCCCCTACGGTAAGATGACGATGGTGGTTGAACGCGAACCTATCTCGTGATGGATTCTTTGGTTGGCCAATCCAGGGGCATCCTGCCGCAATCATCATCCGAGGCGCTGCGGACGGGGCGAGAGCAACGTACACGCCCTCCTCTTCGCAGCTTTGTCTTCTCCTTCTTCTTCTTCAGCGGTTCCCCTAGGGATAGATGATGACGGTGGTTGAACGCGAAGCTATCTTGTGATGGATTCTTTGGCTGGGCAATCCCTGGGGGCATCCTGCCACAGTCATCATCAGAGGCGCTGCGGACGGGGCCCGGACGCGGGGCATCCCCCGAGCAAGAGATGCTTCGCACAAAAAAAAAATACCGAACAGTCTTCAGCGTGCGCCTCGTGAGGGGGGCCTGGACTCATCCAGGCTTATGTATGGGCTTGCGCCACGTGAGGAGCTCCCGCCATCGTCGTCGTCATCGTGCAGTGACCGGCGCGCAACTGGTCCGCCGTGCCGAATTAAGGCCGCGACGACGAAGCTCAGTAGTCGGCCACAAGTGGAGGCGGCTACCGCACCAGCTGACGAAGACGTGGAGGTCTACCGAGGCGAGGACGCGCCATAAGAGGGCTTGCCCTACGCGGCTGTGCTGCTGTACGACGAGAACGAAAAAGATGCGACGATTGCTACGGAAGAAAACACCGCACATACTTCAATGGTCTTTGCTTTACAGTGCCGTTCAAAACGGCTTCGAACTGCTCGGGTCCGTCAGCTCCCTCTCTCCTGGGATCCGCCGACAGTTTGGTTCTGGAAAAGCTATGTCTACCCAAGCTCTCCTCTTTCTCCAGCCTTCCATCACTAGAGGGAGCTGCGCCAAACTTTTTTAACTTTTTACAACGGCGGCTCTTTTGCACCGGAAAACCGCAACGACGCTTTAAAAAATTGGCGCAGCTTAGCCTAGTTTTGCAAGGTTGGAGAAAGAGGAGAGCTGCCGGCCTTACCTAGGAGGAAGTTCTTGGAGCTCCTTGTTGGTCTTGCGGACTCGGACTCGCTCGTGGGGTAAGCACGAGGGAAGTTAAACGACTCCCCGACTCTTCTGGGACATGTTCCCACGGAGACGAAACCATGAGGTTTCCTGCACTCTTAGGCAGAAAAGGACTAAACGTTCGTCCTCTGGGGGACTGACGGCCTTTTCCAGAATCATTACTCCCTTTTGGGGACTAAATGTGACGGGACGAACGGTTAGTCCGCAACTCGGTTGGTCTGTTACGATAATCCCCAAGGACGAACTGCCGAAAGAGAGTAGTAGAAAAAAAGACGCCACTACCAAGGATTGCGCCACCGACTGCCGCAACTTTACAGAAGGAACCCAACACGCCACCACTAGACCACGCGGCCAGACGGGAGATGAAGTAGATAATATTGAAGTGTACAGCGTGTAGTGCTGTGCACAACGCGACAAATTAATTGGAACTGCTATCCGAACTTCTCTGCAAGTGAACGCGACCGCGATTTCCGCTTTGCGCTTAGCGCTTTGCTCACTGTAAGGATTATTGCTCAGTTCAATTTTAAGTACAGCCTCACAACCATAGTTGTTTCTGTTGTAAAGAACAACCATCTCATCGCCTAGTCGAGACAGGAGGCTGGGTGATCGGACGACTCATTTGTTTCCGCACAATATAGCGCAAACTAAGTGTAGTCTTAGTGTTCGATACATATGTTAATAGCTCTAGGTATGGCATGTGAAAGCGGTCGTCTGTGTGAGTGTCAGAATATGGAAACAGACCACAATTTTCAGCATCAGCGAAACCCAATTCGGTGTTGCTTAGCCTGAATTCTTCAAGTTAGCGTTGCACGACGATCAGGACTGGGAAATTCAACGGGGTTTTGCAGCGGTTGCAGCATTGCCATAGCTTTGGTGCACAAGGCCATTATGTACCAAGTGTAAAAGATAGCTTCAAGACGCTGAGCTGTAGCGAGCATTTTTGTGGACATCAGCAACTAATGCGTTTTTCTCAACTATTAAACATATTCATATAGATTGATTGTAGAGTTTAACGCGCCGACGCAACGCAGGCGATGAGGCGCACCGTAGTGCAGGGCTCCGGATTAATTTTGACTACTTGGGGATCTTTAACGCGCGCTGAAATCTCGTACACACGGGTGTTTTTGCTAATCGCCTCCATTAGAAAAGCGGCCGTCACGCCCGGGAATCGAATCACCAAATCGCACACCCGCTGCCTGCAGAAATGTGTACTCCTGCATTTGCATAACATAACATAACAGCCGCATACACGGCGCGCGGCCCCGAATATTTACATGCGATCATCACTGACTGTGTTGGTTATATTCGTCGCTAAGAATCTGAACGCACACGCCAGTTTTGTCCTCAAATGGAGTTACACAGCAAGACATGAACAGAAACTTGGTCGCTTCCAGTTGTATTGTCACCCATCTTCGCACTTCGCCAGATTATTGTCCAATATTATCGGCGATTCGCTGAATTTTTTCGCTTTGCATTCAAATCCCCCTCTCCCTCCCACCCGATTTGCCGTCCAGCCCCCCGCCTAGTCCGCTGCATGCAACTCGGCTCTGCACTTCAAAACGTTGCTGACCCTCATTCTAGCCTATTAAGTTCGAACTGGGAATATATGATGCAAGAGCGTAATTAAGTAAAGTTAGCGCAAACAAGGAAGGAATGAAGAAAGGAAGGAAGGAATACGTGTTTTTCGTCCATCGGGATCAGGTATTGGGGTTGGAGGAGGCCCCCAGGGCCGCCGCGACCGCCAGGGCCTGGGAGGTGGTCAGGACTTGGCCTGACTCCCCCGGGTCACTCAACATCTGCTCCCATAGGTGAGGGGAGGGAACGGGGGTGTGCGAGTCTGCGGGGAATTCGCAGAGGGAATTCGGTAGCGAGTGTCGAGTGCCCCGCAGGCTGGACAGGTAGGGTCAGTAAAGAGGTGTGGATGACTGTGTATCAATTGTGTTCTGTGTGGGAAGGTGTGCGTTTGTAGGATGCGCAGCATGTGGCCTGCCTCCGGAGAGAGGTGTGGGTGCGGGGGTTGGTATCGGCGGCGGAGAAGGCGGTAGTGCAGGGCAATATCCCTGTATTGAAGGAGGGAGGTTGGCTTGCCTGAGGGGGCATCGCGTGTAGACGCAGTGAAAATGGTGACCCGGTGAATTAGTTCGCGATCACGTACGGGCACCAGTTCATTAGCGCCTACGCTACTGTGGGCTGGTGTCCACAGCAGGGTCACGATGTCCGATGGAGGATTTTTGGAGAGATTTTTTAATGCCATGGGAGAGATGTTACCGCGAATAAAATGGCGGATGGCCTGCTGACAGTCAGACAGGACGGATAGGGGGGTGGGGCGCTGGGTGAGCGCGAGGGCAATGGCCGCCTCCTCCGCCGTGGTTGTATTGCTAGTTAGGATGGTAGGCGCTGTGACGTTTGGTGATGTGTGATGACTAACAACGTCTACACCGTGTGCATGTTTATGAGGTTGGGGGGTGGAATCAGTGTATAGTGTGCATGGTGATGGTGGGTATAGTTTGGGCGTGGGCGTTGGCTCGTGCTAGTCGGTGGGCTGCATGAAAAGGTGGGTGCATGTGGCGAGGAATTGTGCGAATTCGGATGCTGTTACGGATGTGAGGTGGAATGGGGAGGGGGGGATTGGGATGGTGGGTGGTAGTACGTTAGTAGAGTTGAGAATGTAGTGCCCTGTAGGGGAGGACGCGAGGCGCGTGAGTTCGGAGATGCGGTGGGCGTCTAGGTGCTCCCGTATGGTGTTGTGTATGCCGATGTCGAGTAAGCGATGCGTTGGAGCGTATGGGGGAAGCAGGAGTGGATGCCTGTACGTCTTCCGGAGGAGGGCATCAAGTGAGTCGATTTGGTTAGATGTAAGTTTAAGGTATGGAAGGTGGTACATGATACGGTTGAGTAGAACACTGCTTACGAGACGGAGGCGGTCCTGTTCCGTGCTGCCGTGGTGTTTTCTGGTAATTCGTCTAATGAGATGCATGGTTCGGGGAACGTACTTCTTTAGGTGCTGGAGTGTGAGTGCGGGTGATTTGTTGTGTGTGAGGGTGAGTCCCAAGACTCTAAGTTGCTGTGTGTGGAGTATTGGGTCAGAGTGTAAAAAAGTTGGATGGGGGGTTTGGAGGGAGCTTGCTACGAGGGGGCGTGAAAGTTAGGAGAGCGGATTTTTGTGGAGAGCACTGGAGCGCCAAGAGTTCGATGTGGTCTAAGACTTGGTTGAGGCCATGTTGGAGTGTTGTTTCAATGTGTTGGTCGGAGCCAGAGTGAACCCACAGGGCAATGCCATATGCGTACAGTGTGCTGCGTAGTGTGGGTATGGTGAGGAGAGAGCGGGCAAGTGGGATTAGGGTGAGGTTCAAGAGCGTGGGCGAAAGGCCTACTCGTTGTGGCGTTCCGGGGTCTGGCATGTCTAAAACATCAGACTGGATATGGCCGAGGCGGATGGTAGCAGTACGTTGGGTACGTTGGGTAATATAGTGATAGAAAGGTAGGCCTAGGTTTTGGGATGAAATTGCCTTAAGGATGCTATGATGTGAGACATTGTCAAAGGCTTTTTGAAGGTCCAGTGAGAGAACAGAGGTGTGGTCTTGTTGCGGGGGGTCTTGGTGGGAATCATGATGATACTGTATAAGAGCATCTTAAGTGCGTAGGTTGGGTCGAAAGCCGATCATGTTAGGGGGGTAGGCTTGAGTTCATTCAAGGTGTGCAATAATACGATTCTGCAGGACGTGTTCGAGACATTTACCAAGGCAGGAAGTGAGGGAAATAGGGCGAACGTTGTGTATGGAGGGAGGTTTTCCAAGTTTTGGGATGAGGGTGATTTTGGAGTGTTTCCAGGTGGAGGGGAGGGTGTGGTTAAGCCAATGTTGGTTAAAGAGTTGCACAAGGTGTTCGAGGGCCTCCTCACCTAGGTGCCGTACGAGGGCGTTTGTGATGTCATGTCCGGGCGCGCTGTTACATTTCAGGGCTCGGATCGCCGCATGTAGTTCTACAAAGGTGATAGGGGCATCGAGCTGTGGATTGGGGTTGCCAGTGTATTGTGGGGAACCAACAGGGTGTGGTGAGGGCGGTGGGATGTAAATGGAGCGAAGGCTGTCTCATAGGCCCCCCTTGTACACCGAAATATTGCCACCAAGCATCAAACTTTTGCCTCACCAATCCCACACATACTCACTACTCTCCACCTTCCCAAATCCTCTGTCACACGCCTGCACGTTCTCAACATCTACAGCCCCCCTAAATCCAAACACATCTCTTTCAAATACATCTTTCACAAGCCATTTCTCTCGCTAAACGTGACCCCCTCATAATTGTAGGCGACTTCAACGCCCACAGTGTGGAGTCGGGTTGTCTCTGACACGACTCGCAAAGGTCGTTTACTATCTGAACTTGTCCACTCCCTTCACCTCACACTCCACACCGACCCTTCCTCCGCCACACGCATTGGAAACAGTGCCCAGCGCGGCACTACTCCCGACCTCACATTTAGCACCGAAAAACTTACCCATAATACCTCCAGGACACGAGACACACTCGGCAGCGATCATTATGTTATAAGCACATCTCTTACCCTTAAGGGCATCACCACAACGCCCCCCTCCCACCACCAACTACCACCTGCGACCCCGACCTAGAACAATGAACGACCCACGTTCTCTCAGCTAAACAAATTGCAACGAAAACCATCATCCCTGCTCCTTCAGTGCAATATGTAGACACGTACCTCCGTAACCTTTGGGAGGCTTACACCAGCATAGACAAGCGCTGGCGGAAACATAAACACCGACGCAACCTTTGCCTCAAACTACAAAACCTCCAGACAAAGATAGAAGCACACGCACTCACCTTAGCCAGGAACCAATGGAATAACAATTGCGACGAAATGCGAGGCCAGCTCTCCACTAAGAACGTTTGGCACGTCCTCCGTGCCTTACTCGACCTGCGCTCTACTAAGACCCAATCTCGGAACCAAACTACTCAACTGATAGCGGACACTCAACTCTCAAACAAGGAAAGCGAGCGAGCGGCCTCTCGCTCGGTTCGCCCGACCACTTTGTTTTACGGCCACTAATTTCGGAATCGCAAAACACATTTCACGCTTCTGACGTTCACTGAATGTTGTCACTGAGACTCGCAACAAAACGGCAATCTAACGCTGCACCATGTATTCGTAACGGCGATGCAAACGAGCACTATTTAATGAAAGTACACGCATAGTGCGCAAATGCGCAGAAGAGTGCCACACCGCAGCAGGAGAGCAGCGGTCCGTGGGACTCGTGGCTTTTTAAAGCGGGTTCATCGCCGATTGCGTAACTCTTTTTTTTTTGATAGGCCGTTGTTGAAAAGTCCTTGTCACCAAGTTTATTAGTTAAACAAAAAGCTTTTACTTCAAATTTAACTTCATACAACCATCGATCGGTGAACCTTCGAGTGGCACAGCGCCGTCACCGTCCCGGCACTTTCGTCGGTGCTGTAGACGAATTTTGCCCTGCAAAGCTTTTTCCCCTAATGCCAAGTTGATAACCAGAAGAGATCGGACTCGTCGGGGATGGGCTGGTGACAATGTCACAAAACAATCGGGAGCATCGAGCTCATTTTGCTTCTGTCAACAAAAGATCCTATGGGACCCGCGGGCAGCTTTGTACTACCGGAAAGTACTGCCCAGAAGCCGCCTCCGCAGCGCCCCCTTTGCAGCGCAGGAGGCCTATAAACACACCCAGTGGACCATGATGGCGCTGTGGTCTACACAACGTAACACGATGCATCGCCCAATCGCAGGGGACTCACCGTTGGAACCAAAGCAGGGCAGATCTTTAGTAAGTGGCAGAGGTCAGCGTCACTGTGATACTAACCTAGGCAACCATAAGCGTTTCCTTTTTCTGTCGAATGAGCTTGCTCCTTCCACCTGCGGAGTGCTTGAAATTTCGTTCCTTCCGAAATAGCGTGGCCTGACCCTATCAGCACTCTCCCCGCAGCTGTGTACCCACATATTCAAAGGCCCTTTCTATCCTTATCAGCGGTCCCTGGCGGCGTACAGTGAACTCTGTTGCAATCCATTATTTATTACAATAAATCAACCTTGCATTTCATACTTAAACACACACATTCTCTCTCTCATTAGGGACTGCTATTGGTCATACATCCGATTACCCGAGAAAGCATGCCTTGCAGGTTTAGACAGCAAGCGGGCCGCACATCCATGTTTCATTCGTATATCCCCGTGGCTGCATTATGGCTAACTCGTATTTATGTAAGCGTCGCAGAAGTCCGTCCGCCGAACGTTATGTAAAGGGTAAAAGTGTATTACCCGGATAATAAAAGCAGGTACCAGCTGTTTAATAGCCTGCAGTCAGATGAGTGCTTAGTCTACTGCTTCGAATCTGCTTTCGAGGCACAAAAGGGGCTTGGGGCTGGTTTTTGTTTTTGCGGAAGCTTGTTAGGCGGTCGCTACAGACCCTTGATGCTCATCCCAACACCGCTCACTGTGCATGGCAATGAATAGAGTGAAACAAAAGGGACACAAATTAAAAAAAAACCAGCATGACCTCTGTCTAGCAAACAAGTACATATTTGAAGGAAAATGCCTCGTACGTACAAAACAGCCCACATGAGCGTTTGCGAGCATACGTCGAAGAGTAAAACATAGAAAGGGCTGACCACGACGACGCGGGTTCGATTCCCGTCCGCGTAGGCCGCTTTTCTGGTGGAGGCAAAAAGAAAAAAAACGCCCTTGTGTACGACATTTCGGCGCACGTTAAAGATCCCCAGGTGGTCAAAATTAATCCGGAGCCCTACACTACGGTGCGTCTCATGGCCTGTGTTGCGTGGGCGCGTTAAAACCTACAATCAACCAAACCAAAGTATTCAAAAGATGGTATGCAGGTCGAATGCATATCAGTTATTTGTCTCGAAAACGCGTCAGCGCATCTATCTCAAGAGGAAACCTCACTTTCACAGAACATAAAAGAGGGGGGATGAATAAACAGATTTATTCACTACCTTATCAATTCACGGTGGTGGGAGGCACCTGCACTGGGAGGGCCTTGTCTAATCAGTGTCTTATGGCATCAAGTCTAGATTCAAATCGTAATTTTGTGCGCTTCAAGAATTTCTTTAACATGCTGACCGTAACACGCCTAGGCTACTACTCTGCTATAAGAAGCGCTTGCGCAGTAGAAAACGCGCATTCATAAGTGCGCGTATGCTTCTGTCGATATTCGGAGCTCCTTCAGACGCGTGTTCCTCTGCAAGTTTCCTCTGCACGTATGGCGCGCGAGAAAGGTATCGAGTTCACAGAAGGTATAGAGCACACCACGTATCCTGTTTTTTTTTTTTTTTTTGATGACACAACATCGTTTGACTTCATTTCCGCCCTTCTTCGGTAAAGGATGAGCATAAAAGAAATATCAAGTGATGTTAAGCTCTCTTTCGTATTAGCGCCTACACCGCGTGTCTAGCCTATCGTTTGTATTCCATTGTTATTCTTCTATGCCTGTCACTGTTTCCTTAACAGGGTGCGCTGTTAGAATGTTGGGTACTGTTGGGTGCGCGGTTGGGTGCGCGGTAGTCGACTCAAGCGAGCAAACAACCCCACCAAATCTACAGGGCACAGGTGACGAAGGGGGTGGCCGTCTGATGTTCGGCTTTCGCCGACCAGAGCGGCAAGAATGAGTCAGAGCTCTGAACGAATCCACAACAGAAAGACCTATATTTCAACAGACAAAACTCTGTACAAGCACGAGGACATGTAGCGTTAACGAGACGTAACAAAACGCATACAATTGCGGGAAACACTTCAAATACAAAATGTACAATAACGAACTCTAACAATGAATATTATGAGACAAAAAATTTAACTGAACGAAAACAGTTCGATGCATACGAGAGACAAAGTCCTACAATATTCACCGACCGGGCCGGACGATGCACTGCTGTCGGAGGCGTTTCGGCTACCTGTGAAGCGTGGCTTCGTCGTAGGCCAGGGCGTCCGAGACGATCACGGTGATTCGAGATCCGGGAGAACGTTGGGGAACTGCAGGACGCGGATCGCCGTTGGTGTGGTGCACAAACTGGCAGAAGCCGTTGTTACTTCACGACGTCCAAGCGTAACTAATGTGCACCCGCCCGGATTCTCTTCTTATAACTATGCCGGCGCGGAGAGAGAGGGCACAACACACAACGTGCCTGCCGCCGTCGAGCGCACAACTTCCCTCTTTCTTCGTTCTGGAATCATTGGCGCGCCTTAGCACTTGCAAAGGACCGCTCACCCCCTCGAAAGCGCTCGAAGCTTCGACGAAAGCTGAGCGAAGGAGGTTTTATTTTTAAATGCAGAGCATTTCAGTAACTCACGATGTCACCCGTATTGGCGTCCGTAGTCCGCACGCTTACTGCGCATGCGCGTCGAGTCGAGGCGAAAGCGAACACATCTCTCGCGAGGGGCATTGGATTGGATTCGAACACTCTCTCGCGAGGGGCATTGGATTGGATTCGATTGGATTGGCTTGGATTGGATTGGCTTGGCTTGGCTTGGCTTGGATTGGATTGGATTGGATTTGGATTGGATTGGATTGGATTGGATTGGATTGGATTGGATTAAAGTGGATTGTGTGGATTGTGTTGCGTCATAGCCGCGGCACGTTGCGTCATAGCCGCGGCAGACGCGCGGGCCGGCGCATGTGCAGTACTCTCTCTCCGCGGTTTCCTCCTTCGGGCGCGCTGCGCATATAACCGGTGTGCCGTTCTCCGGCCAAGCAACATCCGCGGTTGGCTCAAACACCTAGAGTCCACGCTGCTTTACAAGTACGCCAACGTCGTCGACTGGGACCGGCTTACGCAGTCCCCTCAACGTATATAAGCGGTGGAGCGCGCGTTCGGAATTCAGTCAAGGGCGTCTTTGCATGGCTTACGCTTGACGTGACGCTTTGCTTGACTCGAGTAGATGCGACGCATTTACTCGAGTTCCCCCCGTGGGAAGTGCGGGCGGCTTTTTTATTTTCTTGCCGGCGAAACGGCGAGTGGGCGGAGTTCCAGGGTTTTCCCAGCGTGAATAGAAAAGAAGTAGAAAGAATCGGACTACTCGGTAGCCAGATTTAGGTGCTGTACAATAATATGAAAAAGGTATACGATACTTTTAAACGCCCTACGCTCGAGTTTGTGACACAGCCGCCCAGTTTCAGAATATTAGGCAATAATATTGCGAAAACTCACAAAGTTGGGCATACGCGTCGTTCACTCTTAGCGAACAAAAGATGCAGTGCGTACTAACACAAAAATAACGTAGAGTACAGTTGTTTTACATAATAATAGTGTCAAGTACATTGGTCGTGTACAGAACAAGGGTTTGGCACAGATTCCCCCTAAAAGTTCAAGAACAATGCGGTCTTTTTGAGATAACTGAGAACGCAGATCAAGCTAGTCGACATGATTGAGTTCTGGTCAAAGTCATTAAAAGTGCGAAACTTGTGAACTATACAGACTGTGATCTAGTGCAAAAGTCTCCTAGGCTTACAACCAATGAGTGCGATATAGTACCCAGAAACAGATACAATGTACTGGTGCAATAAAACCCAAAATGAACCATAACTAATATGCTCTTCACAAACAATAAGATGCAAAGGGAAGGTTCATGAATGCCCCTAGTTAACACCAATAATACACAGCAAATGTTCTGTACAATAGCGAAAGTAGAGTTCACTCAAAACGCAACTAGCACGTGAATACACAGCGTATACACTGCAGAGCAGAGAATAAAAACGTAAATGGAAACTTCGGGTATAGTACAATAGACAAATAAAGAATACAATGTTCAAATGCGGCACACGACGTCAAGATACAACTGGGTCACACAAGTCCTCTTATACACACATGCGCACCTGATCTTGCATTCTGCCTATTTAACCCGTGCTCCTTCCTACCTGCTCGTCGGGACAAATGGTAGTAGAGATGTTTTGGGCGCTTCTCCTCAGTGCTGTCCTGCTGCCATGTGACCAGCAGTGTGTGCCGTTTGCGGTTTGAAACTGGTGTTCCCGCACGTTCTGGAGGGCACGTCAGGATCGGTGACCACTCGTGCTCTAGTGCATGCTTTAAGGTATTTTAGTATGGTGTACGTTCACGAGGGTGTTCGGTACGCGTGTGGACAGGCAGGTGGACGTGCGTTGCCGTGCGGGTACCAACTGGCCGCGAAAGTAAACCAATAGGGGGGGGGGGGGTATATATTTACATATTTTTGCGTTCTACAAATTGGCTTTTTCAGCAAAAGGGACGTTTAAGTTATCACCACTGATCATTTATTTTTGATTGGCTTCAAACTTTCCATAGTATTGCTGGAGCGGGCGTTGCTGCCCAGTTTATTCTTTTCAATTTTTGGGAGGGGGAACACGAAAAACGAAGAATTGGCGGCCACCTTGCGGTCTATGCTCATACACATCAGTTTCTGCGGGGCGCTTTCAAGTATCCGGAGTCGTTGTGAAGCTAGCATGCCAACCAGTGAGCCCAAGGTACATCAAAATAAGGAATAGCCGCAATTAGGGAAGAGGCACATGTCTGAGAGAGTCGATCCCTAATGCGCCCACCGAACAAGCACGGTAAACGACAAAACAGCGAGTATAGCGAAATCTGATGTGTGGATGCAGTTTGTACCTTATTCATTTTCAATTGATATGCTTGTTTAGTGAAAAAACATAGACTTAGTCCATTGGTAATCTTTAGCAGAATAGCAAACCAATGCGGGTTCGCGTTAACCCCATCAAGCACCGTAGTGGCGATTCGCTGGTTTACAGGGTGTTTTGATGCCATTCGTCATTCGAAATATCGATTTAACCGTCGCTATGTAAACATCAATATGCAATATAGGTATAGTGTTCAGGTTAGATAGGCTAGGAATCTTTTCTTAGCCCGGCCGTCTTACAGCAGTAGTGTATTAGCCGATGTATTTAAATGGGCGGGCAAGATGATGCGAGAGAACATGCCGTTTCGAACGCTCTTCCTCATCAAAGTGCACATAAATCGGCTGCGAAACATCCCACAATTCATTATCTATACATATTCCCTCAGTGTTGTGAGGGCATTGTTGTCAACAAAGTCTTCCAAAAACCATGTTGTCAATCTGATATTCAAGGGTATTATGTCTGTGTATGTCCGCAAATTTGAACTACTCCTTTGCTGGGTCCCTGGCCACTGTGGTATCGCCGGGAACGAAGTCGCGGATGGAATGGCTGCTGCTGCTACACTCTTGAATACAGGAGACATAACCACATTACCCTACACCGACGTGAAGCCCCAGATCAAACAACAACTTCGCAAAACATGGCAAACACACTGGAGTGAACAGACAGACAACGTGTTACACGTAATAAAACCACACTTGGGACCATGCACCACCGACATACACACAAGTCGCCTTGGCTAGATTACGGATGGGGCACACACATGCAATGCACTCGCACCTTCTGTCTGGATCTCCAAGACCTCTGTGCAGCAGGTGCGGAGAGGCCCTATCCGTGATCCACATCCTCATACAATGTAAGGCTTTTGACACAACACGACGCAGACACTTCCCACAACTATTCACACGGCATATTCACCACACCCGTCATACTTCTTGGAGACGAGCCCATGTTTTCAATCAAACGTGTTTTTGAGTTTTTTAGCGACGTAAAATTGCTACATATCATTTCTTATTATGCGTCTTGACAACCTGGCCTTTACACCAGTCATCTTCATTATGTTGTGTTTTACTTTGTTTATTTTTACTGAAATGTTCTACTTTTACTCTGATGTCGCACTCATGTAATCACTATTGTTTGGCGCTCTTTGCCCTTAGTTGGCCTTGCCCAATTAATATCCAAACATCATCATGATCAAATCGGCTGCGAAAGCGAAGAGCTTCTTCTTGCGGCGTATATCTTAATTTAGCGCTACATTTATTCAATACCTCCAAACACGTTAGTGTTTTGTTAAAGCTAGCGGCATGCTGCGACAATCGGACAAACGATACTTTGCTTATGTTTTTTTTCTTTCCTTTACCCTCCTACCAACCAAAATACATGGCCCCCTAATGACAGCCTTACGTTCAATTTATGTTACTTGCAGATGCACACGGTAAACTAGAAGACAAAATAGGCCCTTAAACAAATATCCTTCTGGTTCTAAGGAATTTAGCTGTGTCGGTCTACAAGCCCAACAGAACAAAGTTTAGGGTACGAATAGGTTATGAACTATATGAAACATGCATGCACAAAAACACCGGGCCTCAATGTGGTATTTTCAGTTGTATATTCTTTAGAATTAAAATAACCTCAGTTGTAAGGACCTTACCAGCTTAAATTTTACTGTAGGTACGTAGGGTATGTCCATAATATTCCAAAGGTACGCGATTTTCGTAATTGCGTAAGGCTGATACAGCTTCACATACTGTCAAAAATTACGTCGCTTAAATAAAATAAACTCAGTAGAAGAGGAGAATTTAGAATAATTTTTTTCAGTGCGCTGGTTTGGTTGCGAAAGAAAAGTTGCAGAAGCTGGCTTCGTGTTTTACGTGGCTCATATAATCCAGAACCTTTTCTGTACTGCAGCACGTAAAGGGGTTGCCTAGTGAAATTATAACGGGAGGTAAATGAGATTAGAATAAACTGAGGCGGTAGTGCCAAATTGTTCTATGTTTTGTATGCACATGAACCAAACATATCAGTAAAATATGGGGGTGTGAAACAAAGATACCGCTAACGGGATAATGGGGACAAACAAAACTATAGGGAAATTTTTAATCACGAGAACAAAGACAAATTTGCTTATCTGCCATCTTTTTTTATTGCTAATTCATAAGATGCTGCTAGAATTCTACCGCTGCAGAGCCGCTTGGAGCTGCAACCAGAAAAAGTTATTTTGCCTCTCAGTTGCATTTGACGGGGGAACTTCTATGTACGTTCTCGATTTTGTGAGAAACCGAAGCGTGTTGCTCATTTCCGATTCCCGCATTTTCTCCTTTTTGACGAAGATCAAACTGTCGGAACGTTCGCTGTCACACAACCCGTGTTGAGCGAGTCTCAGTTCAAACATGCACCATCGGCTGCGGCAGAATGCAGGGCTCAACACGAAGAGGCAGACACGACTCTGAGTAATGGCTCGACATATATTCTCGGTGATCGGAAAACCCGGTATGAAGTCCCGCTCGGCGACGCAAAGTCGGAACTTGAGGGGAGGCGATTCGAGTTTGGGCAGCAGAACGTTGTGAACCCAATCCGAGTCAGAGGCGTGGTAGGATACGAAAGCGTCCCATGCGTAGTTCACCACGTTCACGCGCCTCCTGTAGCCTTTGATGCCAACTTTAAGGTACAAAGATACATATATGAAGTACCAGCGGCATCTGTAAGCACTGTAAACAAGCACGGCGGCCGACATGATACAAAGTATCCCCGGAACAGCGTACACGCGATAATAGTCCACACCCACGCACTCTTCCTCTCTCCATTCAACGCTCCGAACCGGGTACCCGTGTTGTTCCTCTGGAACCTTGCAGGCCATGCACTCCGCGCACTGCACTTGGTGATTGTCAAGAAAGTTGTGAAGGTTGTTGAGGTAGCAACTGTAGCAATCCCAGGGATTGAAGTTGAGGCTCACGTTCTGTATGCCGTTCAGGTCGCCAAACATTTCGTTGTCCAACACCGCGATCTCATTATGGCCAAGATCCAACAGTTTTAGTTCAGTCATCCGAGAAAAGATTGGTGGCGTCCACTTCTTTATTTCGTTGTGGTTGGCGAAAAGTACTTCAGGGAACTGTTGAGAGCTTTGTCCACACGCAATTCTTGTATGCTGTTAAAGATATGTCAAGAATTCGCAAGGACACCAACGGAATGAGTATATTTGTGCCATCAAAGACCGTGAAGCGGTTGCGGGTCAGGTTCAACCGTAATAAACCTGTAAGACCTTTCAGCGTCGCTTCACTGAGTAGTGTTATTGAGTTTGCTTGCAAAGAAAGAAACTGCAGTTTTTTTAGGCATATAAATGGGGAGCCTAATAGAAACGTCAGTTGGCACCCGTCCATGTGTAGCTCATGCAAATTCGGGAAACCACACAGGTCGCGATCATGTAACTGTTTCAAGTTGCTGCCACTTGTGATTAATTGCACAGCACTGCTATTTTCATTACGGCTGCCAGGCCCAAAAGTCAAAGAACGCAAGGTGAGGTAAATTTGTGTAAGACATATTTAGAGATGCCAGTGATTTTAATGAAAATATTGCTTCTGGTATACCGCGGAGCTTCGTGCCCGTCAGAGAAATTTTTTTAATGGTCAGACAGAATGAGGTCAAAAGCTTTCGGATCAACGGTCATAATAGGAGATTGTGAAAATTCGAGATGCTGAATACTCTTCATGGGAGGAATATCCGTGAACGAGATACTATGGAAAAAACATCTGTGGAACGCGACATGCCTAACAGGTGTCAACGCGACCTCCTCCAAAAGTTCCTTGGGGATTTTTCCTGATATCTCCTCAAACGTAATAACCGCATCGGTGTAGACGACGGAAATGTTCCAGGGCCTGGTGGTATTTGCGAGAACACTAAAATATTCGGGGTCCGGGAGTGTGTACAGGGTCGGGTCAACAAAGCTGTAAACGCTGAAAGTCCCTCTTGAATTCACCCCCCCGCTGCCACGCATGACGACAGCTACCGGCGGGGGCTTTGCGAATGTGACGTCAAATGTCATCAGCCGAAAATTCGGAAAAACCAGCCTTATATTCAAAGCAATCAGTCCGAAGTTTCTTACTTCCACATGATCGTAGCTACCAAATAAATCTTGAGGAAAGTTGGCCCATTTCTTTAGTCGCACATTTCGGAGGTACATGCAGACTGGGGCAAAGCCCTGAGACACGCTTGCGAACTTTATCTTCTGAAACCAGTAGTTGCTCCATTGTCATTATCTGGTGCTCAAAAGGCATTACAAAGGGAAAATCAGGGAAGGTGACAAGAATGGGACAAGAAGCGTGGAGATGGTCGTTTTTCAAAGTTGAAGGTGCACTTCTTCAATTCAAGGTGGCGTGTCGTCAGGTTCGTGGTTAGATGGCAGGGCAGATAGGCCGAGACTCCCTCGGTTGAGCATACCCAGGTCCACAGAAAGAACACATGCGTCTTCCAACGCATGGCAATCTGGAACAGTTAGGAATGACAGAGCAAATAACTAAGGATTTTAACGTCAGGAGTGCTGAATATAATAAAAACAGGGTGATTTCTTCCTCTGGTTCAGATGTCGAAGCACTGTTCTTTTCATCCGCAAAAAAAATGGTGATTTCGTATTGCATGAAAGTGATTGTCAATTTTACTACATTTCACTGAGATTTTGCTTAAATACGCCTGTTAAAAGCACAGCCCTCAGTTTCTCTAGAGCTGCAATTTTCTTTAATACTTCAACCGTTAGCAAACAAATATGGGTACTCGCCGTGTAGAAACTTGCTCTTCTTTCCAACTCAACAGATTGCCCCAGTACTTGCATGTTCCCTAAGATCCAACTCGTACGTTAAACTCTAGTATTATTGGAGTACTGCACCATGTTGTGAGTTCCCACATAGCAAAGTACCCGATTTTAAGCAATATCAGGAAGATCACCAATATCACGTAAGATTTTTAAGGATCTAACAAATTGTTGAGCCTTGATGTCGTTTTTCAACGTGAAATATTTCTCCCATACCTATAGTTCGTAGTGATTGGAATGACACCAACACTTCAGCGTCCTTTAATTCAACCCACCTTTAAACGTGTGAGGAATTGACGTAGCACCGTTCGAAACGTGAACCTACCATACTTGACTCTGTGCATAAGAAACATTGCCTTTTGCTCAGAATGTATCACACAATGAAAAAGTAAATCAGCAAATAGTGTAGTTTACACAGAGATATCACCGATGCCGTTATGTGGCTGATACTTTGTGAATCCGTAAGAATGAAGTCATACAATATGCGCCCTGTAAACGCCCTAAAATACAGATTTCGCAATATTTACACGGAAGATTTTCGCTACAACTGGGAATACTTTTGCTTACACGACTACATAGTTCAGGTGACGTAACAAGAAGAATGAGAAGTGCAATTTACTTACACCGTTGTACTGCATGACGTTCGGTGACGAGGTATCCCGAGCAACACACCTCTGAGTTTCCTCCCGCTCTAAAGGCAAGAGTTGGCCCCATCGCCTCTTTTTTATCGCGCAGTGAGCTCGGAGAGGAAAAGGAAATAAAAGAGGCAGCGAAAAAATGTCGCGTGTTTGCCTGGTGGTTGGTATCAGTGCTTCTTTCCGGGAAGATGGATTGACGGCGGGACACAAAAAAAGCAATCTCACGAAAAAGCCTTGAAAAAAAAATATTTTACTACAGCTTTCCGCGAGTTACAAGAAGCGCAGATTTGGTGTCAGATTTGCCCTTTGTAAGCACTTATGCTGAAATGACAAATCATTTGCAACTAATCAGAGCGCCATTACTCGGCTTCACATCCGCCTTTATTGGCGCAGTCTTTGTGCTGATCAAATTTTATGCCCTTCTTTCAAATGTTTTGTTATTTCTTGGCACCCCGACTAGCCTAGCAGATCTGTCGAATCTGCAATTGCAAGCGGGGAAGCCGGCACGCGTTGTTGTTTGACGAGGGAACTAAATTTGATGGACGAAAACCGCAAACAACGACACTAGTGTAGGATAACGCGACAAGCCGTACGTCGAGACAAAACGGATCTCGTCGCAAGATGATGAATATCCGGACATATCGGCATAGCGTATGGTTGGCGATGACCATGACCTGTTGAATCCATAGTAATGTTGATTTTATAAATCAGCATTAGCCCTCCTTTGAGTAAGGAGGCTTTACGGGGCCGTGGAGCCACTTTTCCGTGTTCGAGCCAGAAATATTCGCCCTAAATTAAAAAAAAAACGATTTCCCAAATAAGAACAAAAGCCAGCCCAAGTTTGATCATTCCATATGTTTTGATGTACCAGTGTATGTCTAGGCTTCTGGTGCAGGCCTAATGCTTCCATACCCTGAATTGCTTTGGAACGAAACAAGCTTAGTCCGAGAAGATATGTTTGTGCAGTGCAACGGCAGCCAAGTACAGCAAATATGCATTTATTTTACGCGTTTTCCGCCCACGCTAATCTCCTGCGTCTGCATCACACCGTAAATCAAAGCGCAGCTTGAGCAAAGGCTCTCCAGCGGCATTACTTGTGTGTGTAGAAATCGTACTACACAACGTTCAATAGCACCCTAAGCAGTCTTTTGAGTATAAACCGACGTGCAAACTTTCGGTCGGCTTTTTGTTAGACAGTGTTGATCATTTCCCGAAGGCATGTAACTGTCAAAGACTTGTGCACGCACACAGTACAATACGCGAACTCAGCCGCGCTGAAAGCAAATCTCCTAGTCGGCGCGTTTGTTCGATGTCTAAGGCCTCGAGCTCTTGAACAGAAAGACGCGATGTTGATCTCTGTCGCGGCGGCTGTTTTCTGGCAGAGAACGAAACTAAACGCACAGTTGTGGAAATTTCCGATCACGTTGAGTACACCCATGTAGCATTATTCATTGAGCAGCTCTCAACCAAGACGCGCCTTATAGGACAGCTGTACATACATCTCTGGCGCTTAAGAGCTCCCCGCCCGCCAAACCGAGAAAATTGGAATAAAATTTGCAGATTTTGAAAGGTGCTGGTTTTGTATATGATTACTAGAATGCACGAAGGTTCCGCGTCGGCACTGTATTTTAGGCTGGGGGTTCGCGTAATACCGAACTGGTTGGTCTGTCGCTCTTCCCGCTGTGTCATCTTTGCAGCGTTTGCTCCAGATTCTGGATCCGCCGCCTCGTACAAGCGCATAAAAGGAATTTGTGCGACAAGCCATTCAATATTTATAGCACCGAAGGAGGAATGCTTGATGGTAGCGTTAGGCTCCCCTCAAGAACAGGATGCTCGAAGGAATGCCTCAGTAAAATATTCTTGTGTACATGTGTTTATGTATTGTTACGCTGTCGACTCACGGTCCGCAATGTCAAGTGACCCAAGGAATTGACCAGCGAATTTAAGGGAAGATGCTGGCAAGTTAGAGAAGAAGACGAGGTTGTTAGCGTTCGGCTGCGGCTGCAGTCGACGACATGAGCTACCCCTTGTTTACTTTGCTATAAACCGTCGTTCCCCGCTCATAACAACTGTGGTGGAGGGTGCTGGGTACACCACGACGGATCCTCAGAACACCCAGGTTCTTCGCCAGAGCCGACGAGTCACTGGTCTACCACCATCGCTGCGGAGATGCCCAACGAACCAGCTCAGCGCGTGGCTTCTCTGACCACCTTGCAACATGCACGAGAGTGCCCGACTTCTCTGGCGAATCCGATGAGGATGTCGACGATTGGCAACGGCACTATGAACGAGTAAGCCGATACAAGCGATGGGGCGCGACCACGAAGCTCGACAATGTTCAATTTTTCCTGACTCACACAGCGTTGGTTTGGTTCAAAAATAACGAAGAAACCGCCACCAGTTGGGACCGTTTTGTAACTGAAATCAGGCAACGTTTCGGTGGCTCTGCAGCAAAAATTGAAAAACGCCGAACTGACCTTACTACAAAAAGCTCAACTCCCAGGGTAAACATGCACGGCATACATTGAAGGCGTGCTGCAACTCTGCCGGATCGTAAATTCGGAGATGTCTGAGGAAGACAAAGTGGGTCACCTTCTTAAAGGCATCGCCTAAGATGTTTACAACTTTTTTATAAGCAAAGATCAGCTCAACACTACGGCCGATGTGATCCAGCACTGCAGGACGTTTGAAGCTTTGAAGATGCGGCACGTTACGACCAAGTTTGGACCTCTTGCCAGTGTCACCACTGTCCTTGCAGTTGATGTGGCCGCGTCAAGCGACCTCGTTGAGATTGTGCGTCGAATCGTGCGAGAAGAACTCGCACGGCACGCAGAATTGACTCAGCGGCCTGACAACGTGCGCGATATCTGTGCACTACAATAAGAGCCCTCGAACGCTTTCCCAACCAGGAACACCCGTTTCGATTCAATGACGCTCGGGGATCCCTGGGAGCTGGCACCTCACGTCGACCGGGATAGGAGCAGCCGTAAT